>RXON01000090.1:0-258009 GCA_009667805.1 Leptobrachium leishanense | reverse complement strand
AGCTAGGAGTACAGCCTTATCAGACTCGGAAGGAGCGTGATATTCTCGGACCCTGGGCGAAGAGTGGCTTCCTCGGACCCAATGCGACTGGGGTTTTTCACCCTCTTTCGTCTCCTCTTAGAGCGGGACTTGAGAGGGGTAACCCTATCACAGGACAAGACACTGGTGGAACCACTGTGGGACATGGGCACAGTGGGAGTGCAATGAGGCTCTGGAACCGCTGACACACAGCTTGACTGGGTTTCTAGCACCGCTGACACACAGTTTGGAATTGGCACCGCTGACACACAGCTTGACTGGGTTTCTGGCACTGCTGACACACAGCTTGGTACTGGCACACAGCTCGGGACTGGCACATAGCTTGGGACTGGCACACAGCTTGGGACTGGCACCGCTGACACACAGCTTGGGACTGGCACCGCTGACACACAGCTTGGGACTGGCACCGCGCACACAGCTTGGCTGGGTTCTGGCACTGCTGACACACAGCTTGGGACTGGCACTGCTGACACACAGCTTGGGACTGGCACCGCTGGCACACAGCTTGGGACTGGCACCGCTGACACACAGCTTGGGACTGGCACCGCTGACACACAGCTTGGGACTGGCACCGCTGACACACAGCTTGGCTGGGTTTCTGGAACCGCTGACATACAGCTTGGGACTGGCACTGCTGACACACAGCTTGATACTGGCACCGCTGGCACACAGCTTGGGACTGGCACCGCTGACACACAGCTTGGGACTGGCACCGCTGACACACAGCTTGGGACTGGCACCGCTGACACACAGCTTGGCTGGGTTTCTGACACCGCTGACACACAGCTTGGGACTGATTTAACTAGAAGCTTGCCAGCCACAGGTGTGACAACTTCACTGCCAGAAAAAGGCAACATGATTGCAGTTTCCCCACCAAACTCCTTGGTTGTGATCCCATCGCCAGACCCCATAATTGAGGCCTTGCTACCTGGCACTATGAGTGCGGTGGGTGATGCAGATAAGCGTACAGCACCGAAGGTAATACAGCCGGTAACAATCTTACGCCCTGGACCACCATTAGGGTGTCTGGCCATTTGGCAAGGCCACATACGAGAGGCATTAATGGGAATAACCTCATGGCTTCATCCTTTGCCTCCCTGGCCGAGAAGGAGTCAAACTCCATTTGTACCTTGGGATCAAACGGGGAATACTCGACTGGGTCTGAGATGTCAGTTACCCCCTCCACAGACCTGGTTACCCCTGGAAGGGCTCTCCTAGGCCTGGACGGTAAAGGGGGTCTGACCTTGGATACATGGTCGAGTCTGATGCCATCTGTCCCAGTACGGGGCCTGGTACCATCTGACCCATCGTCAGAATAATCAGCAAGGTCAGTAACATCAGTTGCCCCCTCCACAGGTCTGGTTGCCCTAGGAAGGGCTCTCCTAAACCTGGACGGTACAAAGGGTCTGATTACTTTAGTTTTATAATGGGAACTGGCCTTGGTGACTCGACTGTGGGTTGCGGGCACCTTGCCAGTTTCGGCATGCACTGGTGTCTTGCCCGTCCCAGTGCGCACTGGCTGCTTGCCAGTCTCGGCATGCACTGGCTGCTTGCCAGCCTCGGCGCGCACTGGCTTGAGTGGGCACCATGAAATAAAATGCAATGAACTGGCACAATAGAAACAGAGCTTGTCAGTTCGCCTTCTATTCATTTCCTCAGGGGAAAGCGGACCACATACCCTGCTTTCTAGAACAGCTTGATCATTAGAAGGGAGAAAAGCTGTGTCCATTAACCCCTTCCACTTAGACATGAAATCATCAAACAGGTGCAGCATGGATTCAAACAATATACGCAGCTCTGCGGGCTTTATGGTTGGCTCTTGCATTATGTCACGTTCAGCCACTATGGCGGTACCCGGCATGTGGCAAGTAGGGCCCAGGTATGAGGAAAAGCCGCTATATGCAGAGATGCATGACACAATGATCTGGGATATATGAATAAACCACAGGAGACACTGGGGACCTCTGCACGGCTATACCGAAGGAGCCCTATACTGATAGATCGGTCCTTAGAGTGGCCGAATCTGCACTAATAGAAAAAGGTTACCTTTGTAGCCGTGCAGAGTCCTGGGGAAAATACAGACACCTGAAGGAGTATACTCAACAACTTGCAGGGAAGGACTTCAATATACAAAATCCGTGGTCTACAGGGATACACAACATATAATACAATATGCACAGAACAGCTAGGGATGTCCAGAAGAGTCGTTAATAAATAAATAAGCCAGGGGTCAAAACCAAAACGTATACCTTGAGCCAAAGCGGGGATATAGCACCAGAGAAAATCCGTCAGCCAGGCCAGAGGGTCTATACCAGGAAGTCAATCAGAAACCTAGAACTCAGACAAGGGGGAAACACTGAGAAAGCACTAGGATAGAATAACAGGGAGCTCTCAGGAACAAATCTGTAGCTGAAGTGAACCAGGATGCAAGAGCATGGTGATATAGGCCCATGGCTTTAAATAGGGGAGTAATCAGCCCATATCACCAGTAGAAGCTCAACGAGCAAAGAACTTAACCCCTGAGCTGCATGTAAGGGAAAGCAGCACAGGGAAACACAGACATAAGGAATACAGAGGGCAGGGAGACAGGGTTGGAATGTGGGAACGTGACACCCACAATCCGTCTGATCTGTGACATGCCCACCAGGTGGAACTCGACATTAGCAATGCTGTAGCATCTGCACAAGCAACAGAGGGCCATCAACGAGTACCTGTGTGAGTATGGCACAAGGACAGGTTCAGGTCAACTTGGTTCCCCCCCCGCAGTGGCTGATGATCAAGAATGCATGCACTGTACTGTCACCATTTGAGGAGGCAACGAGGATGGTGAGCAGGGACAGCGCATGCATCAGTGACACAATTCCTTTAGTGTTCCTGCTGGAGCACACTCTGCGGGGAATTATAGATGGAGCTCTAGAGGCAGAGCAGCGGGAGGAAGAGGAGGCCTTCCCTAACTCTCAAGGCCACAGTCTTTCTGCAGACAGCATTTCAGCGGATCCTACTCAGATCAGACAGGAGCAGGATGAGGAGGAGGAATATTTAAGTAGTGGGGGCATTGAAGGTGGGGATTCCTCAAGGGAGGGTTTCGTGTGCCCAGAAACACAAGGGCTAGTGCGTGGCTGGGAGGAGGAAGTGCACGATGGGGTCATCCTCATTGACCAGGAAGACTCGGAAGCAAAGCTTGCTAATGGACCCCAGGATTTGTGCTATCAAGGAGAGGGATCATTACTGGCAACCCTTCTTGATCCACGATACAAGGGTAAAGTTGCAGAGCTCATCCTGCCCGCACAGAGGGAGCACAGGATGAAAAAACTTGAGGACGCTCTAAAGCGACACTTGTTTAACACCTTTCTAGGCACTGGTAGGTTACCAAGTGATGACACACGTGCTTCTGAGGCTGCGCATGATCAGCGGAATAGTGGTGAAGGCCAGGGCCGCTTGACTGATGCATTTTTAATTTTTTTTTGTATACGACGCCCAGGGATGTCAAATGTAGGCACCCATTGACAGCGTCTTCACCATATGATGCAGTACTACCTAGGGGCAAGGGCAGACCTGGATACCTTTCCAGCAGATGATCCACTGGCTTACTGGGTGTTGAGATTGGATCACTGGCCAGAACTTAGCCAATATGCTATGCAGCTACTAGGTTGCCCTTCATCTAGCGTGCTTTCTGAAAGGACGTTCAGTGCCGCTGGAGGTTTTGTCACAGACAAAAGAGTGCGTCTGTCCACCGACGCTGTAGACCGGCTGACATTTATAAAAATGAATCAGTCCTGGATCAGCAGTTATCAATCCCCTGATGCTGACGTAACGGAATAGATCGGGGATGTCTTCTGCATTCACAAACCCTCCAGCACTGGACTCTTCCACAATACCACAAAAGGGTTACGGTGTGAATGCACTTGCTGGCCTGGCACCAAAAGCACAATATCTGGGTGCACTGATGCCTTTAACAGATGCATATCTTTTTAATATAGGACCACATGGTCCACCCCTGCATTCTTCCAAAATACTACATAGGGGTTAATGTATGATAGTACTTGCTGGCCTGGCACCAAAAGCACAATATCTGGGTGCACTGACGCCCATTACCAGATTCATATCTTTTTAATATAGGACCGCAAGGTCCACCCCTGCATTCTTCCACAATACTACAGAGGGGTTACTGTATGATAGTACTTGCAGGCCTGGCACCAAAATCACAATATTTGGGTGCACTGCCACTGATGCCTGTATCAGATTCATATCCTCAGAGGGGTTACGGTGTGATGGCACCGTTGCCGACGCTAAAGGCACAATTTTAAAGCACCTATTGTTACTTTCATCCAAAGCCTGCATAAGTTTCACAATAATTTAGCCAAAAAATTACTAAACTTTTTCTACGTGTCCGAAAATGTCTCCTTCTCATACAGACTGCCGCCTCAAGCAGTTGTTTATGGATAGATTAAAGGAAAAGCATTTACCGTCTTTTGAAACGTCATTTTTTTGTTTTTAAGTTGTCACGGAATGACCCAAGAGGCTCGGCGCAGCGAGCCCAGGACGCAAACCCAAGACATTTTTAAAAGGACCTTGTTTTCCTTTGAACGTTTGCAGTGTGCGTTTCAATGTATGAACAGTTTATTTTCCTTGCTAGATGTGGTTTTACTTGATGTGCTGTATTAAGATGTACCCTGTGTGATTTTAAATATACTTTACATCGTTTGGTTTTAGTTTAATTTAGTTTAGTGAAATGACATAGCTTTGGTTTTAAAATATACTTATATTCCTGTAGATAAATGTGTGTTTCTGTAGCTAGTAAATAAGTTTTGCTGTTGTGTAATTTATGCGTCAGGGATTTTCCCCATTATCTAGGTACATGTTTAATTTAAGGGATCTCTGATAGTGTGTGTTTAATCTGATGTGCTGGAACAATGGCTGTACAAACGTTGTGTGCGCTGAAGGCTAAGAGAATGTGAAGAATGTTGATTGTAAATAACTGACATAACTAATTAGTATGGGTATGCAAATTATGACTGTTGTACTTCAGCATAAATAGTGGCGTGTGATTAAAAGAGTTCAGTTCATCTGAGTGTTTGAAACATACAGCTCTGCCTGGTGTTGTCATTTGACGTCGGCTACATATCACCACCACCCAGGAACGGGTCACTCTAACTCCGCAGCAGAACATCGATTCGCCGCGCCGTTGCGCCACCTTGAATCGGTATCTTGGGATACCGCAACCACCCCGAATCGGGACCTCGGCTGAGCGCCGTGCCTGCATCTGCAAGGAGACTCTACCAAACCGCGGTTCGCCACGCAGACCGTCTCCAGCCCTTCAATGGTCAGTAGATCCGCTGCTCGAGACGCCGAGTGCCGTGCCACTCGGTAGTCGGGCGGATTTCCGCCGTGGGTGCCCCATCTACTCTCCAGATCTCCACCGCCACGTAGTCTTCTACCCAAGCCGCTCGAGACGCCGGTGTGACGGTTGTCCGCGCCCCCCTCCCGGCGCCTGGCAGCGGCTTCCTCGCTGCTCGCTGGCCAGGCGCCGAGTGATATCGCGGAACGCTTCCGCACACGTGGGACGCCGGGGGCGGGGCCAGGCGTATGACGCGGACCCGCAGAGTTTAAAGCCCGGCTTCTCATTCTCACTGGTGCCCTGACGTGGTAGTTACTTCCGCAGAGCTCTTGTATTCTGTTGTAAATTATTGGCTATTCTGTGTATTGACCCTTGGCATTTGGCAAACTGACCATTCTGTGTACCGACCCCTGGCATTGGCAAACGAACCATTCTGTGTACCGACCCCTGGCATTGGCAAACGAACCATTCTGTGTACCGACCCCTGGCATTGGCAAACGAACCATTCTGTGTACCGACCCCTGGCATTGGCAAACGAACCATTCTGTGTACCGACCCCTGGCATTGGCAAACGAACCATTCTGTGTACCGACCCCTGGCATTGGCAAACAAACTATTCTGTGCATAACCCCTGGTATTGGCGTTTACTCTTCTATCTTAGTATTGAGGTCAGTCTGTGTGGCATCCTAAGCACGCATCAGACTACCTCTTCTATTGTTTAGGTCTTGGGAAGAGCCAACCATTCTAAGGTCTTGTGTACCCTCCTAGTATCGTTCTTTGTGTATACCTATCTTGACGTATTCTGTATCTGTCTAGACGTGCCGACCACTCTAAGGATCGGAAGGGTAGTGAGCGGTCTGCGTAAGGGACCACCATCTTGGTAACCAGGGGGATCCGTGACATTACGTCAGGGCCAATGGATCCCGCAGACCTCTCTTCTCAGTTGACAAGAATTGCAGCCCGACAAGAAGAGCAGGACCACAGGATGGACCAAATTGCTCTTGCTCTGCAAACCCTGTTGAATCGATCCACTACTGGTACTGCAAGTCCTCCAGAACCAGTATTGCCTAGGGCCAGTTCGGCCTCACCCGAGGGGTGTAGGCTCAGTATGAAGGCACCCGTACGCTATGATGGTACGCCTAACTTGTGTCGGGGTTTTTGACCCAACTAGAGATTCTATTCGAGAACAATCCAGGCTCCTGTGTATCCGATAAAGCCAAAGTAGGCTACCTAATTAACCATTTAACTGATAAAGCGTTACTGTGGGCCACGCCATTGTGGGAAAACAAAAAGCCCATCATATATGACTATGAGGGCTTTACCTCTGAACTAAAACGTACGTTTGATCCCTCTAGAAGGGCCACCAATGCAGGCAGGTCCTTATTCCACATTAAGCAAGGTAATAGGAGAGTCTCCGACTATGCCATAGAATTTAAGACCTTGACTTCTGAGGTACACTGGCCTAACGACGTTTTAACCTTGGCGTTTACCGAAGGCCTGAACGAGGCTTTGATGTTTGAGCTGGCTCCCTTGAAGTTGCCAGAACATCTGGACCATTTGGTTGATTTCTGTATTGCCATGGACGACCAAATTAGGGACAGGAGGCATTCTAGAGACAGACCCAGAAGGGTTTTGCCTCCTTTACCCTTGGTACCCAGACACACCAATACGTCAGGTACTTCAGAGCCAGAAAGAACCGATCTACCGGTCGTAGAACCCATGCAGATAGGTAGAACAGGTATTTCAGAGGCTGAGAGAACTTACAGAAGGGAAAGGGGGCTCTGTTTTTACTGTGCCGGGGCAGGGCATTTTCGTCTTCAATGTCCTCAAAGACCCAGGGGTGGCAGGGGTGACACTGGCAAGCCGGGCCAGAGAACACCTACTAGCCAGGTAATCGGTTCGCTCTATGCCTCCTTTGTTGATAACGAAAAAAAAAAAACCCGGATTCTGGTGCCCATCTCCTTAACCTGGGAGGGGGTGCACCTCGAGACTGAGGCGTTCCTAGACTCTGGAGCCTCAGGTAACTTTATGGATAGAGTGTTTGCCTCCAAGAACCTCATGCCTCTAGTTCTCAAGAAAAGACCTCTAATGGTGGAGGCCATAGACGGGAAACCCTTGTCATGTCCCCATATCACCCACGACACTATAGAGGTATGCATGAACACAGGGGTTTTGCACCGGGAAACCATACGATTCCAGATTATTGACTCTCCTCATGCCCCGTCGTCCTAGGGTTTCCATGGTTGACTGAGCATAACCCTGATTGATTGGGTCCAAAGACATAAAATGTTGGGGTCCCAGTTGCCAGTTGAAATGCATGGGCAGGGTCACTGTTATTGGTAGCCTTAATATCGCCACAGCACCTCCTTTATCCACAGTAGTCCCTGACTGTTATCAGGCATTAAAGGAGGTTTTTTCGAAGGCCAGGACTGAGGTTTTACCACCACATCGCCCGTATGACTGTGCCATAGAGTTACTCCCCGGTACTATGCCTCCCAGAGGACATGTATACCCCTTGTCGCAAAAGGAGAACGACATTATGGAGGAGTATATAAAAGAGAATCTCGAGCGTGGATTCATTAGACGGTCCTCCTCCCCGGCAGGAGCTGGTTTCTTTTTCGTCTCCAAGAAAGAGGGAGACTTGCGACCATGCATAGATTATAGAGGTTTAAACAGAATAACCATAAGAAATGCATATCCCATACCCCTTATAACAGAGTTGTTCGACCGACTGAAAGGGGCCCGTATATACACGAAGCTCGATTTACGCGGGGCCTACAATCTGATAAGGGTGAAAAAGGGGCACGAGTGGAAGACGGCTTTTAATACGCGTAGCGGGCATTACGAATACCTGGTAATGCCCTTTGGCTTATGTAACGCGCCAGCTGTGTTTCAGGATCTCATAAATGACACCCTAAGGGATTTTCTGCAAACATTCGTCATAGTGTATCTCGATGACATCCTGATATACTCTCCAGATAAGGAGACCCATCACGCCCATGTGCAACAAGTGTTAAGGAGACTATTGAAAGCCGGCTTATACTGCAAATTAGAAAAGTGCCTATTTGATATAGAGAAGGTGCACTTCCTTGGGTATATCATAACCCCTGAGGGGTTTCAGATGGATCCTGGTAAATTGTCGGCAATCCTCGACTGGCCCCTACCCCAAGGGCTTAAAGCCATTCAGAGGTTTCTAGGTTTTACCAACTATTATCGAAGGTTCATTAAAGACTTTTCGGCCTTGGTAGCTCCTCTCACGGCCATGACTAGGAAAGGGGTGGGAAATCAGAAATGGACACCCCAGGCCAGGCAAGCCTTCGAGGCCCTCAAACAGGCATTCACGACTGCCCCTGTTCTCCGACATCCTGATCCAGCTCTGCCCTTCCAACTCGAGGTTGACGCCTCCGAACTCGTCTTGGAGCAGTCTTGTCCCAAAGGCGGGCACCCGATAAACCTTTGCATCCATGCGGCTTCTATTCCCGGAAGTTGTCTCCGGCCGAGAGAAACTATGACATCGGTAATAGAGAGTTGTTAGCAGTTATCGCAGCCTTGGCAGAGTGGAGATACTTATTAGAGAGGATCTACGGACCCAATCGTTATCATAACTGATCATAAGAATCTCACGTACATTGGAGACGCGAAACGATTGAACGCCAGACAAGCGAGATGGTCTTTGTTTCTTTCAAGTTTTAATTTCGTCCTCACATATAGACCTGGGTCAAGAAACATTAAAGCAGATGCGTTATCTAGACAGTATGAATCCTATGAACATAACGTGCAGGATCAACATCCCATTGTACCTCAGGAGAGGATTATAGCCTCTACCACGATTAGTGTCTCATCCCCTCTGATGATCCGATTGCAGACTGTCCAAGATAAGGCTCCGGGGGGGAGGCTCCCGCGAAGCTCTTTGTACCTGAGAAGGAAAGAGAAGAAGTCCTTAAGATTTACCATGACAATAAAACTCTGGGCATATGGGGATCACCAAAACAGTGGCTAGCATCCGAAAACTGCTATGGTGGCCCACGATGCGCCGGGATATTAAAGATTACGTAGCCGTGTGCGAGGTATGCACAAGAAATAAGAGTCCTAAGACAGCGCCCATTGGTTTACTCCAGCCCCTGCCTATCCCCGAACGACCATGGTCGCAGATAGCCATGGATTTTATAGTAGAGTTACCCGAGTCCAAAGGGAATACTGTTATACTCACGATTATAGATCGCTTTTCCAAAATGGGTCACTATGTTCCTCTTCGGAAGCTACCGTCAGCAGCCGAGCTGGTGCCCATTTTCATCGCCAACGTGGTCCGCATACACGGTATCCCTCTTGGGATTGTTTCTGATAGGGGGACCCAGTTTGTCTCCAGATTCTGGAGGGGGTTCTGCAAGAATGTGGGAATAGACCTGTCCTTCTCCTCGGCCTATCACCCCCAAACGAACGGGGCAGCAGAAAGGGCCAATCAAAATGTTGAGAAGTATCTCAGGTGTTTCATATCTGAACGACAGGATAATTGGTCAGACCTGCTACCTTGGGCCGAGTATGCCCTAAACAGTGCCGTGAGTGAGGCCAGTGGTCATTCCCCTTTCTTCACGGTTTACGGATTTGATCCTCCCGTGCTTCCCACTGCATTTCCTGATACCGCGATTCCTGCTCTGGATGAGCACTTGGCGTCATTGACTGAGACCTGGGGGAGGGTTAAACAGGCACTGGAGAGGAGCAGTATTGTCCAGAAAACGAAGGCCGATAGACGTAGGGGACCAGCACCTGTGTATCAAGTCGGGGACAGGGTTTGGCTTTCTTCGCGGAACATTAAGCTCTTAGTGCCATCGATGAAACTAGCCCCCAGATACATAGGCCCTTACAAGATACTGCGGCGACTCAGCCCGGTCTCCTATGCCTTGGCACTGCCCTCCCATATCAGGATACACAACGTGTTCCACGTGAGCCTTTTAAAACCGCTTTTGTGTAATCGGTACACCAGGGCCCGTGTCCCTCCTCCTCCGGTCTCTGTGGAGGGCGAGGAGGAGTTTGAAGTTAAGGCCATTCTGGACGCAGGGTTTCTAGGGGGGTCCTTCAGTACTTAGTGGACTGGGTGGGCTACGGTCCGGAGGACCGCTCTTGGCTTCCGGCTACTGAGGTTCATGCCCCTCGCTTGGTGAAGGCCTTCTATTTGGCTCATCCCTGTGCCCCTGGGGGTCGTCCAGTGGCCGCCCGTAGAGGGGGGGGTTCTGTGACGGTTGTCCGCGGCCCCCCTCCCGGCGCCTGGCAGCGGCTTCCTCGCTGCTCGCTGGCCAGGCGCCGAGTGATATCGCGGAACGCTTCCGCACACGTGGGACGCCGGGGGCGGGGCCAGGCGTATGACGCGGACCCGCAGAGTTTAAAGCCCGGCTTCTCATTCTCACTGGTGCCCTGACGTGGTAGTTACTTACTTCCCGCAGAGCTCTTGTATTCTGTTGTAAATTATTGGCTATTCTGTGTATTGACCCTTGGCATTTGGCAAACTGACCATTCTGTGTACCGACCCCTGGCATTGGCAAACGAACCATTCTGTGTACCGACCCCTGGCATTGGCAAACGAACCATTCTGTGTACCGACCCCTGGCATTGGCAAACGAACCATTCTGTGTACCGACCCCTGGCATTGGCAAACGAACCATTCTGTGTACCGACCCCTGGCATTGGCAAACGAACCATTCTGTGTACCGACCCCTGGCATTGGCAAACAAACTATTCTGTGCATAACCCCTGGTATTGGCGTTTACTCTTCTATCTTAGTATTGAGGTCAGTCTGTGTGGCATCCTAAGCACGCATCAGACTACCTCTTCTATTGTTTAGGTCTTGGGAAGAGCCAACCATTCTAAGGTCTTGTGTACCCTCCTAGTATCGTTCTTTGTGTATACCTATCTTGACGTATTCTGTATCTGTCTAGACGTGCCGACCACTCTAAGGATCGGAAGGGTAGTGAGCGGTCTGCGTAAAGGGACCACCATCTTGGTAACCAGGGGGATCCGTGACAGCCGGGTGCCGTGCCACTCGGTAGTCGGGCTTGGCAACACCAAAGAAGGGGGTCAGATAGAGCAGGACCGCAGGCGGATACACCCATTCCGCCACACTGGTGGCAGCGGTGGGATAGCTCTCTGCAACCCCCAAGAAGACCCATACCATGGCCGGGTACAGCGTTTACCAGCGGGACGTCCTGCGGGGCATGTTGGAGAATCGGGGAGGGACCCCCGGCAACAAAAAGAAGAAAACCCTAGTGAAGGAGCTGACCCAGATGGACCAGCAAAGAGTGAGGGCCCCAACCCTGGCCCAGGACCCTAACGAGCGCCTCCGGCAGAGCACTCGGTCATGGATCATGGGATGCGGCCTCACCCCCTCCGAGGACATGGTGAGCCGGGTAATGGTGGACCTCCAAACGCATGTTGCGGATGGCGGCGCCCTGTATGAGGAGTGGTGAACTTTCTAACCCCGTCCCTAAACCCGTAGAACCCTGGGTCGAGGTTTACAGCTCGACTGGAGCTTCACCCCGGGAATCTGCACCCCCCCAGTGATACCCCTTTCGGGACTTACAGCTCGCCTGGAGTCTGTATTGGGGAAATCGCACATCCCAGCGACCCTTGATTGGAGGCTTACAGCTCGCCTGGAGCTGCATCCGAGGACGCCACACCCCCCAGCGAGTGGCAGTGCCACTGTCTCAGCACCCTCGCGGACTCGAGGGCGGAATTTCCGAGAAGGCTGCAGGAGGGCCTGGTCCGGTACCACGGGTCCACAGTGGAGCCCACTGGGTATGAGGGATAAGGGGATACCCTCGCGCTGCTGATCTCGCAGCCATTGACCCCATCTAACCCCCTGGACTTTGTTCCGGTACCCACCTCCCCAGCAGAAGAGCTGGCAACGGGGCAGAGTGCATCTGGCCTCTGTCCACCCTCTGACGCCTGTCCCGAAGGGCAGAAGGAGGATTTCCCCGGGCTGATTGTTGTGCAGCCCTTGAC
Source organism: Leptobrachium leishanense (assembly GCA_009667805.1). Classification (NCBI taxonomy): domain Eukaryota; kingdom Metazoa; phylum Chordata; class Amphibia; order Anura; family Megophryidae; genus Leptobrachium; species Leptobrachium leishanense. Next base: position 245,639 of record RXON01000090.1, on the reverse strand, counting down.
CCCATCTTCCCCGCTGGACGTTGCTCCCGCACCCGCCTGCCCAGCAGAAGCGCTGGCAACAGGGCAGAGTGCCGCCGGCCTCTGCCCACTCCCCGGCGTCTGCCCTGAGGAGCAGGCGAGTTTACCCGAGCTGCTTGTCTCACAGCCGTTGACCCCACCTGACACCCGGGATGTCATTTCTGCGCCCACTTCCCCAGCAGAAGAGCTGGCAACGGGGCAGAGTGCCGCTGGCCTCTGCCCACTCTCCGTCGTCTGCCCTGAGGAACAGCAGAATTTACCCGAGCTGCTTAGCCCGCAGCCATTGACCCCATCTGACCCCCTGGACGTTGTTCCTGTGCCCACTCCCCCAGCAGAAGAGCTGGCAACGGGGCAGAGGGCCGCTGGCCTCTGCCCGTCCTCCACCATCTGCCCCGAGGAGCAGAAGGGGGGTACCCTCGGGCTACTTATCCCACAGCCACGGACCCCATCGGAGCTGGAGGACGCCATTCTCCTGCCCGGGGAGCCTTTCTCGGCATTGAACCACCCAGCCGACGCGCTGGCAATGGGGCAGAGCCTGGTCCCCCTCTGCCCATCTCCACAACCCTTTGGCCCGGAGGCCCCATGCAGCCACTGTTTTCCCAATGGCTGACCAGGACACTCGGGGCGCGTGCACTTGGCACCCGTTTTTTCCCGGTGCACGGTACCTCCGGAGATGGTACAGGCGGTAACCTCCCCGACCACAGGAACCCTATCCCGGAGGGGGTAACCCCAAAGACTCGTACCCCCTACACGTCAGGCACTGCCTCCAGGACAAATGGAGAAGCCTGGTGACTCGCCTCCTTCCCACAGACTATGGGCCGCAAGGACTGCACCGACTTCCCCGGTGCGACCCGTTGGGGTCCAACCGGGTCCGTCGGACTTTGAAAAGGGGGAGGAGTGTCACGGAATGACCCAAGAGGCTCGGCGCAGCGAGCCCAGGATGCAAACCCAAGACATTTTTAAAAGGACCTTGTTTTCCTTTGAACGTTTGCAGTGTGCGTTTCAATGTAAGAACAGTTTATTTTCCTTGCTAGATGTGGTTTTATATCTCAATAAACCACTTGGCAGCTCAAAAAAGAACCGGCAAATGGCACTGGAGGAGTGGCTACAGAAAAATTAATCTTTATTAGAACGAATATAGACACTCTCAGATGCAAGGAAAAATCTATTAAAAACATAAATATGACAGCAGACAAAGCAGGGTGTACTGGAATTGACGTCAGTGTATAATGGCTGTGCATAAAAGAGGTGTGGAAAGAGGATTGCAATCAATGTGTTAGGCACCATATAGAATTCCATAATTGCACAAAGGGATTAGCATCAAAAAGCAAACCATAAATCACCTTCACAATCAGCACGCCAACACTGACCCTTAGCTAGTCGAGCTCATGCTCAAGATTTCTGTCCTCACCCTGCAAATGCTACACACACAACAAATCACGGCTTAAAATCAAGGTTGATACATCAGCTCAACATATGTTTCGCCAACTGAACATTGGCTTCATCTGGAGCAAAAAAAAATAATAAAATAGGTAGTTCTATTCTATTTTTTTTTGCTCCAGATGAAGCCAATGTTCAGTTGGCGAAACATATGTTGAGCTGATGTATCAACCTTGATTTTAAGCCGTGATTTGTTGTGTGTGTAGCATTTGCAGGGTGAGGACAGAAATCTTGAGCATGAGCTCGACTAGCTAAGGGTCAGTGTTGGCGTGCTGATTGTGAAGGTGATTTATGGTTTGCTTTTTGATGCTAATCCCTTTGTGCAATTATGGAATTCTATTATGGTGCCTAACACATTGATTGCAATCCTCTTTCCACACCTCTTTTATGCACAGCCATTATACACTGGCGTCAATTTCAGTACACCCTGCTTTGTCTGCTGTCATATTTATGTTTTTTAATTGATTTTTCCTTGCATCTGAGAGTGTCTATATTCGTTCTAATAAAGATTAATTTTTCTATAGCCACTCCTCCAGTGCCATTTGCCGGTTCTTTTTTGAGCTGCCAAGTGGTTTATTGAGATATATATCTATTTAGGTCAGGTTTAATCCTGAGTAAGAGGTTGTGCTGCTCTCACTCATTTGGATGAGAGTCAGGTGATTGTCTAAATTTGAGGGTTCCTGTTGTGGGTCCCCCATCTCTCTTTTTTCTGGTTAGATGTGGTTTTACTTGATGTGCTGTATTAAGATGTACCCTGTGTGATTTTAAATATACTTGACATCGTTTGGTTTTAGTTTAATTTAGTTTAGTGAAATGACATAGCTTTGGTTTTAAAATATACTTATATTCCTGTAGATAAATGTGTGTTTCTGTAGCTAGTAAATAAGTTTTGCTGTTGTGTAATTTATGCGTCAGGGATTTTCCCCATTATCTAGGTACATGTTTAATTTAAGGGATCTCTGATAGTGTGTGTTTAATCTGATGTGCTGGAACAATGGCTGTACAAACGTTGTGTGCGCTGAAGGCTAAAAGAATGTGAAGAATGATGATTGTAAATAACTGACATAACTAATTAGTATGGGTATGCAAATTATGACTGTTGTACTTCAGCATAAATAGTGGCGTGTGATTAAAAGAGTTCAGTTCATCTGAGTGTTTGAAACATACAGCTCTGCCTGGTGTTGTCATTTCACGTCGGCTACATATCACCACCACCCAGGAACAGGTCACTCTAACTCCGCAGCAGAACATCGATTCGCCGCGCCGTTGCGCCACCTTGAATCGGTATCTTGGGATACCGCAACCACCCCGAATCGGGACCTCGGCTGAGCGCCGTGCCTGCATCTGCAAGGAGACTCTACCAAACCGCGGTTCGCCACGCAGACCGTCTCCAGCCCTTCAATGGTCAGTAGATCCGCTGCTCGAGACGCCGAGTGCCGTGCCACTCGGTAGTCGGGCGGATTTCCGCCGTGGGTGCCCCATCTACTCTCCAGATCTCCACCGCCACGTAGTCTTCTACCCAAGCCGCTCGAGACGCCGGGTGCCTTGCCACTCGGTAGTCGGGCTTGGCAACACCAAAGAAGGGGGTCAGATAGAGCAGGACCGCAGGCGGATACTCCATTCCGCCACATAAGTGTTTCTATACATCCTAGAAATCTGCCACTTCACGGGCAGGTTATGGGGACCTCCTAGGCAATTTTTCGTTTTTATTTTTAACCCTTATTTCATGGAAAACTCACTGTCCCTTTTAAAACCATTTTTTTAAAAAACTTTTTGTCCTTGTTTCCTGTCCCCCAGGGCACTACCGGACCCCCATACACCTTTTATGGCAAATATCTAGCATATATACCCTCTTGGAGGGCACTCTAAAACTCGAACTTTCAGCCCCATTGACTTGTATTGAGTTTGAGTTCGAACCGAACTTGGGGGTGTTCGGCTCATCCCTGCTAAAGAGCATGTTTGCCAGGTGGGGGGTACCGGCTGAGCTGGTGAGCGACAATGGAATGCAGTTTGCTTCTATGGAGTTCAGGTCCTTCAGTGGGGACTATGATTTCCTTCATTCTACTTCCAGTCCACATTACCCACAGGCCAATGGGATGGCTGAGAGGGAGGTTGTGACGGGATGGAGTGTCCGCCTGCGGTCCTGCTCCTATCTGACCCCCTTGATGGCATCCGGCCCGACTACCGAGTGGCTCGGCACTTGGCGTCTCGAGCAGCCTGATCTACCGACCTCTTGTTGGTGTGGAGGTGGCTGCTGGGCTGACTTGAGGCTCCTTTTCCTGGGATAGACGTGATGTAGAAGGCCGCTGAGTAGACATGTGCACAGCACAAAATTTCGTTTTGAACTAATGCATTAGTACTAAAATGCAATTTATTTAGTTGCTAAAGAAATTCGTTTTCAGTTCTTTAGTATGAAAACTAATTTCATTCATCTGAAAACCAGTGGATACAATTACTATTATAGTGGCTCCTCAGAGGGCTGAGATCGCTGCTTGTTACAGTATCTCTCACTCTCAGCACAATGTGGGCCATATTATATAGCTGGTGCTAACTTAACCAGAGCTGTTGTAAACTTCCCAGAGCTATTATAGCCTATGGAGGTTTTCAGTTACAACAGCTCTGGTTAAGTTAGCACCAACATTGCAATACTGCCCCGTGTCAGGCAAAGCTGTTACAGTGACTGACTGCTGCTCATCACAGCGCTCAGAGTTTCAGTAAAACTAGTAAATAATATTTTTATATATAAGACGTTACAACAATATTATTTCCTTGTTTTACTGAAACTCTGAGCGCTGTGATGAGCAGCAGTCAGTTACTGTAACAGCTGAGCCTGATACATTGTACTGAGAGATAATGTAACAAGCAGCCGATCTCCGCGCTCACAGCCACTGGATTTAAAGGGCTTAAAAAAAAAAGGCTCTTCTCTGTATAATGTTTAGAACATCCTCCTGCATTAATTAATACCCCTCTCTGTATAATGTATACAAAATCCACCTGCATTAATTAATACCCCTCTCTGTATAATATATAGAACATCCTCCTGAATTAATGTCCCTCTCTGTATAGAACATCCTCCTGCATTGGCATGTGGAGGGTGCAGAACTTCGGATGTTGCGATGTTGCGCTCTTCATTGCTGGTCTCCTTCACTCATCAATATAATATCACAAAAAGGACTGAAACTAAAATGTAGTGCATTTTATTTTAGTTTCTTTCGTTTTTTGTACTGAGCAGTTTCGTTTCTCTTGAGTCATACTAAAACTAAATTATCCCAAAATTCGGACTAAATCGCTTTAGTACTAAAACGAATGCACATGTCTACCGCTGAGTGCCTTCTAGGTGCAATATGATATTCCCTGGAAGAACTCACCAGACAAAGCTGTATGACTTCAAAACAGAGACTGCCTTATTACAAGGTTTGGGCAGATCCTTTTATACACACAACACAAAGACATGTCCAGACTTGAATGCCCTCAGACATGTCCAGACTTGAATGCCCTCAGACATGTCCAGACTTGAATGCTCTCAGACATGTCCAGACTTAAATGCCCTCATACAATACAGGATACATGTTAATACATCATACTCTAATAAAAACCACACCAGTAAAACCACATCTAGACATGAAATAAAATGTCCATACACTTAAACGCACAAACGAAATATAAAAGGAAAAAATTATCTTTAAAACTGTCTGAGTTTTTAGTCACGCGGCTCGCTGGAAGGAGCACTCAGGTCCATTCCATGACATTTCCCCCCCCAATAAAGTCCGACGGACACAGTTGGACCCCAACGGGTCGAATAGGGGGAGTCGGTGAGCTCGGGTCTCCGGGTTCCCGGGCAGATTTGCCGCGATAGTCCATCGGCATTCCCATTCTGAGGCCCGGGCCGGTACTGGATCGTTACATAGTTACATAGTTATATAGGCTGAAAAAAGACATGCGTCCATCGGGTTCAGCCTCTCCCACATCACCTACTGCTGTTGATCCAAAAGAAGGCAAAAAACCCAGTCTGAAATGCTTGCCAATATGCAATATACTGGGAAAAAATTCCTTCTTGACCCCAGAATGGCAGTCAGATTTCTCCTTGGATCAAGAAGCTTTTACCCACATATTAAATATTATAACCCTTAATATTCTGTGGCTGCAGGAAGTCATCTAGTCGTTTTTTAAAAGTCTGTACAGACTCTGACCCAACCACCTCAACAGGCAGAGAATTCCACAGCTTTATTGTTCTCACCGTAAAATAACCCTTCCTATGCTTTAAGCTAAATTTTTTTTCTTCCAGTCTAAATGGATGACCCTGTGTCCTGTGTATAGACCTGTTAATGAATAGGTTATCAGACAATGGTTGATAATGGCCCCGTATATATATATATATATAAGGTTATCAGATCCCCTCTAAGGCGCCGTTTCTCTAAACTAAACAGGTTTAAGATTGTTAATCTTGCCTCATAATTTAACCCTTCCATTCCCCTTATTAATTTAGTTGCCAGTCTCTGCACTTTTTCTAACGCTATAATATCTTTTTTTAAGACCGGTGCCCAAAATTGCACGGCATATTCAAGGTGCGGCCTGACCATTGATTTATACAGAGGCAAAATTATGTTTTCATCCTGTGAGTGAACTCCCCTTTTAATGCATGCCAATACTTTGCTTGCCTTGGCGGCTGCTGTTTGACATTGCACATTGTTACTTAGTTTGAAGTCTATGATTATTCCCAAATCCTTCTCCTGCTTGGATTTCCCTAACTCCGTACCATTTAGGGTATAAATTACTTGTGTGTTCTTCACTCCAAAGTGCATAACTTTGCATTTATCTACATTAAATTTCATCTGCCATTTAAGTGCCCAGTCCCCCAATCTATCTAAATCCCTCTGTAGCGAAGTCACATCGTGCTCACATTGTATTACTTTTCCTAGTTTTGTGTCATCTGCAAACACTGATACATGACTTTCAATGCCTATCTCAAGGTCATTTATAAATAAATTGAATAGTATTGGTCCTATAACAGACCCCTGAGGGACACCGCTTACCACTGGTGTCCATCTTGAAAATGTACCATTTATGACCACTCTCTGTACCCTATCTTTTAGCCAGTTTTCTATCCAAGAACAAGTAATCGTAAAGTTAAACGGTTGGAGGGCCAGGCTCCACCGCAACAGGCGGCCGTTTTCCCCCGCCACCCGGTTGAGCCACACCAGTGGATTGTGGTCTGTCATAACGGTGAAGGACTGCCCATAAACATATGGCTGAAATTTCCTCAGGGCCCAGACCAAGGCCAAACACTCCTTCTCCACCGCGGCGTATCCTACCGCTGCCACCAGTGTGATGGGATGGAGTGTCCACCTGCGGTCCTGCTCCTATCTGACCCCCTTGATGGCGTCCGGCCTGACTACCGAGTGGCTCGGCACTCGGCGTCTCGAGCAGCCTGATCTACCGACCTCTTGTTGGTGTGGAGGTGGCTGCTGGGCTGACTTGAGGCTCCTTTTCCTGGGATAGACGTGATGTAGAAGGCCGCTGAGTGCCTTCTAGGTGCAATATGATATTCCCTTGAAGAACTCACCAGACGAAGCTGTATGACTTCAAAACAGAGACTGCCTTATTACAAGGTTTGGGCAGATCCTTTTATACACACAACAGAAAAGACATGTCCAGACTTGAATGCCCTCAGACATGTCCAGACTTGAATGCTCTCAGACATGTCCAGACTTAAATGCCCTCATACAATACAGGATACATGTTAATACATCACACTCTAATAAAAACCACACCAGTAAAACCACATCTAGACATGAAATAAAATGTCCATACACTTAAACGCACAAACGAAATATAAAAGGAAAAAATGATCTTTAAAACTGAGTTTTTAGTCACACGGCTCGCTGGAAGGAGCGCTCAGGTCCATTCCGTGACAGAGGTTCAGACCACAAAGTTTGTTTTGAGGCAACCAGATCCTTATTTGGCCCTCCTGGCTTATAGGGCGACACCCATTCAGGCCACGGGATATAGCCCTGCACAGTTGATGATGGGGAGACATGTTCGTACTGAGATAGCACCTCTTGGGATTTAATTTAGAAATATACTAACACAGCTAATCCGCCATTTTGGTGTTCACTCAAGGTATGCTACCAACTCCATTTTGTGTTTTAAAAGTCTGCAGTCCCTTTGTGCTCACTAGAGTCAACTAAGTTTGCCTGCTCTAACTAACAGCTAAGTGTAGCCTCAAATAAACCTGATTTCTGCTGACTGAAGAATTATCTCTTCTCCCCCCCAGGTCTTTAACTCTAAGCCATAAAAGTTGCTTAATATATCGAGACAGCAGGAATGCGTAAATCCCATAGCTTGCCATATTTGCTTTAGAAGAATGATTCCTTTTTATGACCATATTGACTAGACAGAGAATACAGAGTGGGCTCAAGGGTCGTTTCTTTGAAGTGAACCTTGCTGACTTGCAAAATGATGAATAAAGTCCAATATGTATGTAGCGCTGTGGTAAAAATCTTGCTGTGGCAGTACCTATTTTTGGCCACAAGATGGAGACTATCGCGATCAGAGATACTGGATATTGGGACTACAAAGCCCGGCATGCTTTGCAAGAAGACAGGAAGTGGGTGGGGACTGGACACTTACATCCTCTGCCTCGTGGAGAAAGTTCCAGAGCGCGCCAGGGAAGGAAAGAGAGCAAACGCATCGAAGAGATTACGAGAGGGCCTAGGCCAGAGACCAACAGAGACCAAGAGAGACCTGTTAGTCCAGAGAAGATCACCCAAGCTGAGGAGAAGAAGACCCGCCGGGATCCAGGCATTGCTGCAGACCGGAGGAATCGAACGGAGAGCAGGCGGTGAGCTGGAAAAGCTGTGTGGAGTCAGACAACGGATCGGGCCGCTAGTATCCCCAGTCAAAATCGGGTGGAGAGACGTCCTGGGTCAGCGGAGCCTAAAGAAATCGTCGGATGGGTGAGAGGCCCCAAGGCTGTTTTATGATTTAAAGGACGCTCTGCTGTTTTCTCTTTAAAGTCCACAGGGCCCAACTGACTAGTCGAAGACCTTCCTTTAATAAACTCACTGGCCAGTTGAATAGTACCCGGGTACCACACACACACAGATACACTTTTCACATTCTGGGACTTAACCTGTGCAGGACTCATTTCCTTTTGCGAATCGGAACGGGGGTTAAAGACAAAGATACGTTCCGAATACATTTTTCTCTTTTTTCCGCTGCGCGTTTGCCGTAATACGAAGGGATTGTATGTTTGGGGTTTTGCTACGTGTCCCTTTTTCTGAACTATCGGGAAATTGCAATTGCTTTTATGTTCGGTTGCGAATATTTTATTTTCCGAAATACGAAGCCTCGTGTTTCGTTTCTTTTCCGCTACGCGTTTTACCGGGATACGAAAATACTGTAATAATACTTGTGAATACCGTGTCTCAACATCTGCTCAACTATTTTAGTAAACTATATAAATATAAAAACTCACAACTGTGTTGGAGTATATTTATTCCCTAGTGCGGGGAGACTGACCCGTGGTTCATTTTCAGCGGCTCCTCCGGGAGTGAGCGCTACATGTATAATGAAGGTTGATATGATAAGTGGGAGGGTAACCTGGGGAGGGGAATAAGGTGTGCATTTTTACAAGCCATGTATAAATTCTTTGTCTCTCTGTTGGCTCGGCCCTTGAGTCTTTTTGGGCTAGACCTGACTCAAGGCTCGGTACCGAATAAATGCTTTTCCTGCTTAAGAAGGCCTCTGTCTCCTTTGTCTTCCACCGAGTCACAATCTCCTAACCCGAATTACACCCAGATGGCTGCTTCATTTCTGGGGGCTTCGTCCGGGATTGGCAGGCCTGGCTCGGTGAGAGCAGGAGAATGGCAGTGTTCTGCAACTCCGTGGGCTCCGTCGGGGCGTGCTGCCGATCAAAAGTTGATTGTCTGCCGGCGCCCTTGCAGGTCTTCCTGCACTCTGTGGATCTCAACGTGTTGCGTGGTAGCGCCCCCGACCGTGACCCCACGGAAGCACGAGGCCTGGAGGAAAACCGTTGTGCTATGACCAAGGTAATATATTTTATTATTCAGTATTTGATAGCATAATGAGTGATTGTGTTAATAATTAGCCAACAGTGAATGTGCGGTTGAATCTCCGTGTCTGTATTCTGGTATGCCAGATAAAGGGGAAGGCGCCCTCTAGAGAGATAGGAAGCCTGTAGCGCTTCAATGTGAGGAACCTGCAGTGTTCCAGGAGACTGAAGTGCTCCGATAGCTGTGGCCCGGGTCTGAAAAGGGGGGGAAATTGTGCACCCCTAAAAAAAAAAAAAACAGTACCCCACGGCAGAAAGAGTAGCTACCTCTCTTAAAGCTATAGTGTATTGTGTAAATTACATCTGTTGGCTATAAGAAGGATGCTTAGCTGTTAGATATTCTGTATTGCTAGGATTGTGTACTGAACTGTATTATCTGTATCTGATATTGAGTGGTGACTGAAACTGAGTGAACGTGCGCCTACACCCTTCGGGGTAAAGCAAATACGAGAGTGGCCCTATAGTAGGTGAGATTCCAAGCTGGGTGACCACGACTTGGCCACCGAATTAGGGACGCAAAAGAATTGTTTGTGAAATATCAGATTGTGCTTTTGTGTATTACTTGGTGCTGGTCACCAAGTTGCGGAAATGGGAAACCCAAATCCCATAAGGGAAACAAAATTGTGAAAGGTGAAACACCGCTTGGGTATATGTTGCAGAACTTCGAGACTCTCTTTGCAGTTCATCAATATGGGAGGAAGCTGCATAAGAGCAGGCTGCGAGTTCTGTGTGAGGTTGATTGGCCCTCCTTTCTCCTTCATGGCCGCAGGAAGGATCAATGGAGCCTGAAGAGATCCAAAAGGTTCATTCAGTGGTCACTGGACGCCCAAGGCATCCGGACCAATACCCTGTATGGATATATGGAGTAGTCAATGTAACAGAGCAGCAGGAAATGCTGGCAGAATGCTTGGAAATGCTGGCAGAATGCTTGGTTGTGTAGGGAGAGGTATTAGCAGTAGGAAAAGGGAAGTGCTCATGCCACTGTACAGAGCACTGGTGAGACCTCACTTGGAGTACTGTGTGCAGTACTGGAGACCGTATCTCCAGAAGGATATAGACATATTAGAGAGAGTTCAGAGAAGGGCTACTAAAATGGTGTACGGCTTGAAGGAGAAAAGTTACCAGGAAAGGCTTAATGATCTTAACATGTACAGCTTGGAAAAAAAGACGAGATAGAGGAGATATGATAGAAACATTTAAATACGTAAAGGGAATCCACAAGGTAGAGGAAGGGAGTATATTTAAACGGAAACAAAATAGCAAAACAAGAGGACATAGTCTTAGATTAGAGGGGCAAAGGTTTAAAAGTAACATCAGGAAGCATTATTTTACTGAGAGGGTGGTGGATACATGGAACAGTCTTCCAGTTGAAGTGGTAGAGGCCAAAACAGTAATTGAATTTAAGCAGGCATGGGATAGGCATAAGGCTATCCTAAACAAAAGATAAATCCAGGTAAAGTATCCATGTAATTGGGCAGACTAGATGGGCCGAAAGGTTCTTATCTGCCAACATTCTCTATGTTTTTATGATATATGGAGGTATTGTATGTGCTCTGTATATATGTGTTGCGTTTGCTAAAAAAAATAAAAAAATGCTCTGTGTATGTTTCCTGTAAATATGCTTTTGCAGTATGTATACAGAAGCTATTATTTGTTGCATTGAACGAATACACTATGAGTGTGTGCTGAGTAGTATTATATATGGCTGCAGCCAGTGTGGGTATGTGCTATTTACATAGCAAATGTGTATAAATGTTATGAATATGGATTTAGAGTTGTGTGTGTATATGTGCTCTGTGCAGTAAGTGCATATATGTGCTGTGTTTGCGTTCTGTTTTGGAAATTAATCTACTATCAATTCCCTAGTGTAGTTTGATCCGCTGCACTTACAAGCAGCTCTGCCATCCCTGATATACGTACCTGCACGCGCGCAGAAAAGAGACACAAACACCATCACGTTGTTTCTACCTGGAGTTCATCTGACCAAGTCCAAGTGTGCTCAGTCCCAAATCCCAAATCCAAGCCTCAAGTCTCAAGAGCAAGCCCCCCCTGGCCTCTGGTCAGATTCATTTATTACACAAATAGAACAACGCCCAGTGGCCACTGATTGGACAAACAGAAAACCTGTTTGTACAGTAAATACATTTACATATCAAAAGGACAGAGGTGTGGACTAGACATGTGCACAGCACAAAATTTCGTTTTGAACTAATGGATTAGTCCTAAAATGCAATTTATTTAGTTGCTAAAGAAATTCGTTTGCAGTTCTTTAGTATGAAAACTAATTTCATTCATCCGAAAACCAGTGGATACAATTACTGTTGTAGTGGTCCCTCTCTGTATAGAATATCCTCCTCAATTTATACCTTTCTCTGTATAATGTATACAACATCCTCCTGCATTAATACCCCTCTCTGTATAATGTATAGAACATCATCCTGCATTGACTAATGCCCCTCTCTGTATAGAACATCCTACTGCATTGGCATGTGGAGGGTGCAGAACTTTGGAATGCAATGCTTATCCAGCACAGGAAAGGGAACTTTTACTTAAACTTTGTATCTCTGTGGGGGAGACACAAGAATATAAAAGCAGGGGAGAGGGAAAATATTAACGTAAATCGGTCTGAAAGCTCAGAGAAGAGATGACTGGTGCAAATTTTTTTTATAATAAAATAAAGCACTTCAAATCCAGGGAAAACATTCAAATAAATCACACTGAAGGCTCATAATGACAGAGTAACTGTGAGAGCTGGATACTAAATGTATCAGACATAAAAAACCCTTTATAACAAGCAGCACTGGGAGAGGAAAGGGACTTTATATAAAACGTGTACTATAGATGAGGAAAGGGGGATAGTGTTCCTGGATAATATAAAATGTATCAGACCTAAGCCCCTATTATGCAGAGCGGGAGGGGAGATAACACACGTTTTATAAAGTCCCTCTCTTCTCCCAGCGCTGCTTGTTATAAAGGGTTTTTTACTATCCAGCCCTCCTCTGTCATTAGCTTTCAGTGTGATTTATTTGAATGTTTTCCTTATCCAGCTGCTTTTATCATCTTGTCTGCCTCATAGACATGCAAGGGTTAAGTAAAGGTTTCCTCTCCTGTGCTGGCTGTCTGTGCTGCGAGTGAGTATTCTGGAGCTCTATCACTGTCAGATTTTCGGGTACGGGTCGGGAAGGACTACACATACAAACCTTTTCTGTAGCTTTGCGATGTTGCGCTTTTCATTGCTGGTCTCCTTCAATCAATGTAATATCACAAAAAGGACTGAAACTAAAATGTAGTGCATTTTATTTTAGTTTCTTTCATTTTTTGTACTGAGCAGTTTCGTATCTCTTGAGTCATACTAAAACTAAATTATCCCAAAATTCTGACTAAATCGTTTTAGTACTAAAACGAATGCACATGTCTAGTGTGGACTAGAATGATGGACCGGCCCCCTGTACACACCTTATCCCTACAGTATAATGTACGCCGCTGGTTTGGATTTGAAACCACACATTCAAATCCAACACAGGGAGACAGATGAAAATTACTACGCACATCCTAGAATATAATGTCCACATAATAAAATTTCCACGACAGTCCCTCCTCTTTGTCATTTGCTCCCCAAGTGTCCCTCGATGAATCTCGATCTTCCTTGGAAAGAAACAGTTCCTCTTGTAAAGTTCTGAATGCAAAAAACCAAACACATGACAGAAAACCACAGACAGTCCATCTTGACACGCCGAATCTTAAAGCAAGTGTTAAAACAAATCTTGACACGTGGATCATAAGCAAAAAACAAATCTTGACACGGATAGTAAATCTAAAACCAAATCTTGACACGCCGATTTTTTTTGGCAAATCTTAACAAATCTTGACACGTAGAACTTGACACGTAGAATCTCCTTTAGGGGAGGTGACTCAGAGGGAGGACATGAGTGGTGGGTGCGTCGATCGTTGGTCGGTCTGAATCCTCTGTATCCGGTCCATGGGTTGGTCTCTTGGGCATCTCATCTTTCGGCTTCGGTAACTCGGTCGGTTGAAATCCTCTGTATCCGGTCATGGGTTGGTCCTCTGGCATCTCATCTGTTCGGGCTTCGGTACTCGGTCGGTCTGAAATCCTCTGTATCCGGTCCATGGGTTGGTCCTCTGGGCATCTCATCTGTTCGGGCTCTGGTAACTCGGTCGGTCTGAAATCCTCTGTATCCGGTCCATGGGTTGGTCCTCTGGGCGTCTCATCTGTTCAGGCTTCGGTAACTCGCTCGATTAGACATCAGGAACATCTCACTCCGGCATATAGAAGGAATAGAGACAGAAACACCATAAGTATTTATACTCCCATTACCTTTAGCCAGGATCCAATGAAAAACAAGAAATCCCGAAGCTTCCCAAAGCTTTAAAAAAATATTCCAACCCTCTTCTGCCCTGCTCCCATCAGTATGAACCTGACCCTTGTAAATCCCCCTTGGACGTTCTACTGTCGTTGTTTCTTGGTGATCTCCCTCACTACAACACCGCACAAGAATTTAAACAAGCGAACGACAGGAGCCAGAGTTACTATTACAAATGTCTCCTTGTGGCCCTTGCTAGTCTTAGGTACATTCCCTCGCTAAAAACTAAACTAACAAAATAAAGAAAATGATACTCTTCACTCTTTGACGTTTTTGAGAAACTTCTTGCAGTGACCGGCGTGGATCCAGTTGTCTCGTCCCTCGAACTTCAGGGAGGTTGGCGTCGTCTGCAGCACCTGGAATGGCCCACGATATCTCACCTCTAGTCCCGTCCTCGGATGTTTCTTTAGCATGATCCAATCACCTGGTTGACTAGAATGAACACTGGTTATTGAGTTTGGGTCTGGGAGAGACTCCCGGACCTGGTGGACTTTTTGGAGCTCATCAAGGAAAAGCAATCATGATGGTCCTCAAAGTGTTTCCCTACTAGGTTGGAACATTGATTTAGAGGTTGAGAGGTTAGAATAGTTAGTAGAAGTTGGAAAATTCTCTTTTTTCACACCTTTATCTCCCCCCTTCTCTTCCTCCTTCATAACAGGAAGAAGAGACGCTGTGTTCAAAAATGGTGCATCATCTTAGAGTCAGTTTAGTGGGTGTTAGAGCCACTTAATGTCTTTACTCTCTGGGTGATTAATGTCGGGTACCCTGAGAGACACAATGTCCTAAAAAGATAACCTTTTCCTTGCAAAACTGTACTTTCTCCTTGTTAGCCTTATTACCTGTGGGCACCAGATGGTTAAGAAATGATACAGTATGCCGATAACAAACCTCCCGTGTGGGACATCAAAGTACCAAGTCATCCACATACCACCCCTGGATCGATTGGGGCCACTAATCTAACACGATCTTCAGCTTGCAACTGTATTCCGAGGGACTAGTCACCGACCCCTGATGAAGACGTGTCCATGTTAGGCGTTAACCTTGGAATGTAAAAACACAAAAAACTGGAGAGAGCAGAGTTAGTTACATTGGTGACAACAGAGACATCAGAGGAAACTACAACAGATCCAGTGTTAGTGGATCCAGCCTGCCTTAGCAGAGTTAGCCCAGAAGAGCCTCTTCTGCTTCCATCATTGGATTACCAATCGCGGCTATCCCCTCTGGCCAGGTGTACATAATGCGGTTCTTCCGGATTGAAACCGCTTCTGTATACCCTGTCAGTTTACCTTAAAAGACTTCTGAAGCTACAACTGAGCTACACCTAAGGTCTTTGCCGTCCAGAGTCTGGGTTTAAACTCAGTTATGAATTTCTCCCATCTCCAGGCGTCAAATGTCCCCTCCAGAGGGATACCCCAAGCGGTACCCTTGGACCATCTATGCCATTCTTTAAATGGGGTTTCATGCCCTTCGCCCCAAACCTAGGATTTTCGTGTGCTGCGCAGCCGTCTGACTGTGGGAAGCCTCGCTTTCCTTCCCTTGCATGGACGGCACATTGCCCATGGCGATTCGAATCGGCTTATCGTCTTACCCCTGCGTCCAGGGAAACCCTGCACCAATTTAGGAGAGCACCGTCTGGTGTCGTTCTTTTACGGTGATTGTCAGACTATATCCACTATAGTCTCCCAACTAGAGACCCTAACCGAGGCGACCTGTAACTCTGGCTTGTTGTCCCAACAGGTTGGGTACAGAACTATGCCCCAAACGATTAGTCAACAACCACAGATTACCCCCCTTCTCGAATTATGTCTCTACCCCTCACAGTGTATGCCTACACAAGCGTATACGCTGTTCGCCCGTACACTGCGTCGCCAGACTAAACCGCACAGCTCAATGACTATCCTTTCTCTACAGAACAATGTGGCTTCTCTCAGTATACATTTGTTAAATGGGGATAGCCTTCTGCTGTCTATTTCCTAGCTGTACGATGTCTCATTACAACACATGAATCACTGTCACCAAATGAAAAAACTTCTCAAAAAAAACTAACAGTCTGAACTTAAAACCGAAATGATCTACTTGCTGCGCGAAGCAACTCTAAACCAATAAAAGCGTGTTATTCTCGCTTGCACAATCCGCTTTGACGTAGTAAATATAAAAAGAAAGTTTTAAAACCAAATCCTTTCTTTTTCTACCGCAAAACCAACCGTAATGCGATACTATGCAAAACGCAGCAAAGTTCTAAAACTCAAAACATTAACATGAAAAAAACACAACTGAAGTATATTCTCTATAAAAACTTCAGTTACAGGACGTCTTGCTATATACATTGAGATTCAATAAAAAGTAACTTTTAACTTAAAACCAAACCTCAATGCAAACACCAAGAACAAAACAAAAAAACCCTTAGCAATTGTATAGGACTGAATTAACACATCAATGCCTGAAACAGTCCAGTCCCCAGCCACCTTTATATTACCATAGAGACAGGATTTTAACATTACAATAAGGTCCCCAAACAGGTTTCCAGCGAAATGAAAAAAGTCACATTTGAATTAAGTTTAAAGTCAGTTTTTTCCTTTTTTTTTTTTTTTCAAAAATACAAACAGTAATATAGTTTAGAAAGACCTCAATAACATTTCTTCATTTCCCCTTTTCTGGAACCCAAAATTAGGAACTCTGCTGAATTCCCAGAAACAATCTCTTTCCTCTCTAAGCTTCACATTTTCACATTTCAGCCGTTCATATTGGGATTTTAAATCTTTTTCCTGGATCCATGACCTTGGCTGTCCCTGGCTTCTATGCCTTTGCAAAGATCCATGTCTGGGACCATTACCCCACCTTGCTGAATAAACTGCTTTACTTCTAGCTGTGGTTCTGGGATACTTAGAATCTCTGTGTCTGTTGCCATTAGTTACCACACAATGCCTGGCAATATGTGAAAATCCGCCGCATGCAAAGCAACGAATCGCTTGTCTCCCTGCACGAAACCTTTTCTGGGCACATGGTGATCGGCCTTGCTGCCCAACACTAGGCATCATAGCATGACTAGATCCCACACCACTATCTGAATGGAATACCTTTACCACAGACTCACCTGAGTTATCCTCCACCATTGCACCAACATTCCCAACTCCAGGGTCAGACAAATTGTCCATCTCCATCCCTGAGTCGGTTTCAGTATCTGACCCAAAGTCCTCAGACTTCTCCATACTTACTGCACAATGTTCAGCTTCTGTCCTCCTGCAGGGACCAGACAATTCCCTTACAGCCTCCTGTGCATGCGTCGAGCTTTCAGACAACCATTCATTCTCCTTGCACAGCTCAGTATTGGACCTCACAGTACATTCATAATCTGTGCTAGCTTCAGCTGCCTGCTGGACAACAAGAGCTCTCAATTTATCCATTTCTACTTTTAAATCTTCCATCTCTTCTTCCAAACTCAGCTTCAGCCTACAAGACTCCTGAAATTTATCAGCTATCCAACCAGCAGCAAAAATCAGAGCATACTTTCCTTTCCGTTTGCGGAACTTTCCGTTACCTATCAGGTTTGCGACACAGTTCTTGGCCTCCCACCAAGGGTCAATAGATCCCTGCATAGCTTGAACAATGGCGGCCGTGTGTTCTATCTTAGCTACTTCCTTAAAAATGCTTTCCATTGTACAGAAAATACAAACACTACAATGCTTACTACGAAAAAGACACTGCTATCAATTTTTATGAGTTGTCCCAATACTTTTGGCATAGAACTACAAAGCACCACCCTCCTACACTGTAGTACCTGTAATTAACTATTACCAAACAATTCTACAATTCAGTATAACAGCCACAGATATACAAAACATTAAGCAGAATCATTAACCATCACACAATGATTCCCCTATCAGGCTGGTCACTGGGCTATAATATAACCGAACACTCAACCGATATCCAGCACAAAACTTACAACGAAATCAAGCCGTACATAGAAAAGTTACAAAAGAGACAAATAACTTCAGGACAAAAACTAACATTTGAGGGAAAAACAAACTAATCGCTTTCCATAGACACCAAAACTAAAAGTGAATCAGCTCCATCTAAAACTGAATTCCTTGTTAAAAAAACCTGCAGCACCAAACTAACCAAGATGGCTGCCAAAGCACATTTTTTCTTTTACAAAGGAAATCAAAGATGGCTGCCAAGCCGCATGGCTTTTTCACACAAAGGAGATCAAAGATGGCTGCCAGGCCGCATGGGTTTTTTCACACAAAGGAAATCAAAATGGTGTCTCCAAAATCCAGCAATAGAGAAACCAAATTAAACAAAACAGTTTCTCTATTCCCTGTGCCCCACCCCCGAAACCAGAGTAAAAACCTCCTCTGATTTAAAGGCTAACAGTATAAAAAATCCTCTAAATGCCGTTTCTCCTGTACAACCATTAAAACAAAATTCTGCCTCTACAAACCAAAATCACCTCTTACAAACATAAAAGTTACACAAATAGAAGTTACAACAAAACGATACCCTGTACTGGTCAGCACACACGTCACAATCTCACCATACAGTCTCTGTACAATCAGCTCAGATTCACCAAAAACTACCAGAAAATTACTTCTCGTTCTTTTATCAAGCAGACATTTCCTCAACGCAAAAGACAAAATTACACCTTACTTTCTCTCCTTTTTTCTTCTGTGCAGAGGAAAAATCTGTTGATTCCTTGTTTAGCTGACTCGCCATCTGTTTTGGAAATTAATCTACTATCAATTCCCTAGTGTAGTTTGATCCGCTACACTTACAAGCAGCTCTGCCATCCCTGATAAACGTACCTGCACGCGCGCAGAAAAGAGACACAAACACCATCACGTTGTTTCTACCTGGAGTTCATCTGACCAAGTCCAAGTGTGCTCAGTCCCAAATCCCAAATCCAAGCCTCAAGTCTCAAGAGCAAGCCCCCCCTGGCCTCTGGTCAGATTCATTTATTACACAAATAGAACAACGCCCAGTGGCCACTGATTGGACAAACAGAAAACCTGTTTGTACAGTAAATACATTTACATATCAAAAGGACAGAGGTGTGGACTAGAATGATGGACCGGCTCCCTGTACACACCTTATCCCTACAGTATAATGTACGCCGCTGGTTTGGATTTGAAACCACACATTCAAATCCAACACAGGGAGACAGATGACAAAATTACTACGCACATCCTAGAATATAATGTCCACATATAAAATTTCCACGACAGTTTGCGTTTATGGTGCAATGTATAATGTGCTGCCCAGTCTGTGTAAGTGCTATATATGTGTATAGTGGGTTTATATGCTCTTTGGTTTTGTATGCATTGCAATGAAAATGATCTATGTATGAAATCTCTATTGTGTGTGTGTGTATATGTATTATGGTGTGTACAGTGTACAGCCGTTGTTTTGTGTTTTTCGGGTGTACCCCTAAAATGCATAGTTAAAATGAATGTAAAATTGTAAGACAGGATGAATTCTAATGAACACATTTCAGAGAGCATTGAGTAAAAAGGCTAAATTAGGAAGAGACCTGCAATTAGCAAGAGAAACAAAAAAAAACCTGTTTTTGACTGAGGAATGTTTGTAGTCTGTTCAAACCAAGACAAAAGGTGATTTGATTGTGTATGCTAAACATGCGTTTTTTTTGTAAGTGTGTGGCGTACTGTGCTACAGTTGTTCATTAAGTGTATATGTCTACGGCAGAATTGCCACTTGTTCTGGTATGTTATAAATGCTTGATTTAAAGATCTAGTATGATTTATGTACCAGTATTTTTGCTCCAGTAAGTGAATGTGTTGTGTGTTATAGACTGCGAGAGTTTGTTGACATTTGTAAAACAGTGCTGTTACATCTCAATTGCATTTGAGTCTATTGTAAGAGACTCTGCTTATTTAAAAAAAAAAAAAAAAAGGTTGTTGCCACTTTGAACCCCCCCCCCCTTATGCAAACAAGTAACACTGACAGAGGAGAAAAGGTGGGAGGGAAGGTTCTAGGAGAGGAGTCTGAGAGATACAGCAGATATAGAGGAAAAAACTGCAGGCGTTAGATCAGTTTGGAGAAATTGTAAAATAAATAGAGAAGATAAGAAAGTGATAATAAGAAAGTAAAAGACAAGTAAAATGGGGAATGCACAAAGAAGTTGCTTATGATGAGAAGAGAGAAACGTGTTATAAAATGTGTATTATTGAAAGTAAGATGAATAAAAAAAAAAGTAATAGCCCGTGGCGCTGTGCCAGTACCACATCCCACAAAAAGCCAGGCAACACATCCAAGTCCACCTTGAACGCTTGCTAAAGTACAGTCTTCTAAAGTTGTGTGTGTCTTCATGGAATACCCCGTTGCTCCAGTTCAGGAAGAGGGCACTCAAGAACTCACATCTGTACAGGATTTAAGGGCAGTTAATTCTGCCACAGTGACTTTATACGGATTTGGCCCAATTGAATGTAACCTCCTAGCTCTGATACCCGGCAACACAGAATTCTACACTTAATTTAAAAAGATGCGTTCGTCTGTATCTGCTTGGCTCCAGCGAGTGAGCCATTGTTTGCCTTTTCAGGGAAAATGTCCAGAATGGCTCCAAACATCAAATGACGTGCCTCCTTCAAGGTTTACGATCCTCAGGAGAGCGCTGAACAAAGACTCTCAGCCAGACAAAGCTACCCTATTGCAGTATGTTGATGAACTCCTGCTTGCCTCACCAACTGAAGAAGATTGTTTCAATGCCACAAACAGAACTGTTAAGTATTTTATGCAAGGCAGGCTACAAAGTTTCTAAAAGAAAGGCCTAAATCTGCCAACGCAGTGTGAAATACCTAGGCTTTAACTTACTGGTACCATGCGTGCAATCCAGAATGCAAAGAATCAGTCTGCCGTGTCCCTCAACACAGACTCGTTACCAAGTAAGAGAATTCTTGGGAGCTGCAGGCTTCTGTCGCCTGTAGATCCCCAACTCTGCCATCATTGCCGAGCCTCTGTACCAAGCCACCAAAGGTGCAGAGCCTGACCTTTTCATTTGGGGTGAAGAACAAACTGAGGCTGTCACCCAATTAAAGACTTTGTTGCTTGAAACCACTGCCCTCCTGGTTGCAGAAGCAGACAAGCTCACAATAGGCCAAGAACTCTTTGTGAAAGTCCCTCATGCAGTCCAGACTCTTCTAGACCAAAAAGGCAATTACTGGTTCAGCAATGCAAGAATGACCAAGTACCAAGCCATGCTGTGTGAAAACCCAAGAGTTCACTGGAACTTATCTCCACACTGAATCCTGCTACATTGCTTCCAGATGCTTCAGAAGACCATGAACATGAATGCCTCCAAGTAATGGATGAAGTATATAGCAGCAGACCTGACCTCAAAGACATACCCCTAGACAAATACGACTTGCAACTGTTCACTGATGGAAGCAGTTTTGTTGAAAATGGAAAGAGATTTGCTGGGTACGCAGTAGTCACTCTTGACAAAACAATTGAAGCTAAACCACTGCCCAATGGCACTTCTGCTCAACTGGCTGAAATTATTGCCCTTACCAAAGGTCTAGAACTATCTGAAAACAAAAGGGTGAACACATACACCGATTCCAAGTATGCCTTCATGACAATTCAGGCTCACGGAGCACTCTACAAAGAACGTGGCCTCCTAACATCTGCAAGCACACAAGTCAAAAATGCCCTTGAAATATTGAATCTACTGGATGCGGTATGCAAACCGTCCGCAGTTGGTGTTATACATTGTCGAGGACACCAGAAAGGCAAAGAAGAAGTTCCCAGAGGAAACCATAAAGCAGATCAAGTGGCGAAGGAAGCAGCAAGACAGACACAAGCCCTTGAGCGTGGCTGTGATTGGAAAGAAACCAATGCCAAGAGAACTCGACAGCAACAGGAGAATCACTTGAAAAGCTTCCGGAATGGAAATCCGAACACCGAACAGAAACTTCGTTCCCCAGAGAGGACTGGTTCAAGTTGACTCACCTATAAAGTTGAAACTCTGCTCTGTCTAAATACTGCGCTTCAAGATATGCCTAACGTTGACATCTATATGAATAAGAGAAGATTTGCACCTCATGGAGAATTTATTGAAGATGTTCTTTGCCATTGGTACAATGAATATGAACTTCTAGAGAAGCACCACAGCTACATCCAATGGTTGTTTCCTCTATGTGAACAAGGCCGGAATGCACATGCAAAGCCTCTGACTACTTCTGAAATTGAAATTATGAAGAACACCGCTGAAATCCAACATAGGCTACGGAGAGCCTATAAACTGATGCTGAATTTCTTCGGCGTAAAATTAGTGGGGAAGAGGAGATAGAAGTGATACGAGACTCAAATTTTCGAACACGCTTCTCCAATTTGAATACTAACACCCACAATAACCTGAGAATTACCCGAATTGTGAGAAGCATGGGAGAGCTGGGAGCTGCACGATACCAAGCTCCGCTGGTGAAGTTCTTCCTGAAAGAGATACTGGTTGAAGAACAGCTGCAAAATATGAAAGAAAGTGCTTTAAAGTATTTCCTGCCGACTGTAAAGAATGAACATGAAAGAGATGCACTGTCTGAATATGCTCTGAAGCACAGAATACCCAAGTATGTCAAAAGACTTCTCTCAGTGGTGATACCTCTGTTACCAACACCCATTACGCACTGAACTCCGGCCTACTCTGAAAAGGAGAAGAAATGGCTCTCCGAAGAGCCAGGAGAATACAGAGAAGACTATGGTACCAGTTGGAGAGTGAAAGAATTGTCTTACAGCCACTCTGGCACCTGAAATTGTCCGGGCCCTGCATTCCAGAACACATGGAGGAAAGACAGCCATGGAGCAACAACTAGAACCGCACTTCTACGTTCCTGGACTCACCTCCGTCTGCAGAGTAATTGCGCAACAATGTGTCACTTGTGCTAAGAACAACCCAAGGCAAGGATAGTACAACCACCAGGAGTATTATCGGTTCGATTATCTCCAATGTCCTCCTACAAATTGACTTTACTGTTCTCCCACCATGCAAAGGATATAAATATCTACTGGTGCTAGTATGCACACTAATGGGATGGGTTGAAGCCTACCCAACTCAACAGAAAAGACTGCGGAGGTAAGGTGCCTCGAGAGAAAATTATCCCAAGGTATGGACTGCCTCTTGAAATCGGATCAGACAATGGCCCAGCCTTCATACAAAGTTGTTTGCAGCAGCTCGCCCGATTGTTAAGATTCACCTGGAAACTGCACTCTGCATACAGATTTCAAAGCTCTGGAAAAGAGGAAAGAATGAATAGAAATCCAAAGACATTGATGGCTAAAATATGCCAATAAACATCAATGAAATGGCTGGATGTGTTGCCAATTGTTCTACTGCATGTGCGAAGCAGCCCTACCTCACTCCTAAAATTGAGCCCATACGAGATGATGTTTGGTTATCCCACCCCTTTGATAACTAGGTTGAGGGGGGGATCCCCGGGTATTAGGAGAAACTGACCTACGCCAGCAAGTGATCAGCAGTGAAGGTGGCCGAAGTGGTGCCATGGATACACCACTCACGATTGAAACCTGCTGCAGAGGTTACGGACCAGGCATGGAAAGTGATAGCCAGTGAATCTGACCCACTGAAGCTACGTTTCCACCGTACCCAAGCAGCTGCACAGACCGGAGAGGAATAAGGGAGATCCAAGTTGACCACCGGCTCTCCAAACTCCAGTCTTTGTGCCTGTTGTTATTGAAAGACCGTTAAGTTTACCACATTCCCAATCGATGGAAGCTCCAGAGGTACCCCAGGAGGCCCATGAGCCTCTGCTTCCAGATACTATTTTTAAGAGGTTAAAAAAAAGACCATTTGAACAGTACCAAAGGATCCTTATATGTATTGGGATTATTGTTTTATTTTTGATCTTACTGACACTTGTTGCTGGACTATTTTTTTTCCAATCCAGCTCCCTAAGGGAGTGATGTCAGCCCCTATTGTGTTGACACCGGAATTTGACATGACTGTCCTACCGGCACAGGATCGCGGGAAACAAAACTTGACAAGACCAGAGGATAAACTGCTTATTAAATTTGCGTATGCAAAGAAGTCAGGATATGAATCCTGTTGGGTGTGTAACAAATTGAACCAAGGGTCATCAGTTATTCCCACCTTAGCGGTACCCCTTAACTTGTTTGACTTCCCTGTGAATAAAGGTGTAGTGGTCCCTAGTGTTCTTAATCTGACTAAGAGTTTAATTATGCCAAAAACAAACCACACTATTCAGATCAATAATTGGGCTTACTTCCCTTCATGGTGTTTTAAACTAAAGAAAAATCAGGCCCCACCTAGTTCAATGTGTAAAGAATCCTTGTTTAATGCAACACTAGATGTATCTGATCCAGGGGCATTGGGAAATAGTCTCTAAGTAATGGTTTGTTGCGGAAACTTATGTCACATGTGGATAAATACTGATATAAAGACGTCGTGTTACCTGGCCTGGGTAGTCCCCCTCCAGCGGATCAAATGTGATACCCTGGACCAAGGGACACCACAACCACGTTATTCCTTAAATTTTGCTAAACGAGAACTGTTTTCCAAAGGTGATATGGCCTGGTCTTGGTTTCCTTCCTTCACAGGATGCGGCATTGAAATGATGAGAAGACTTAATATGTTGTACTAAAGGATAAAATTGTGAATATTATTATTGCTGACATCCAACTGTTGAATGCAGAGCTCCGATAAATTCGTAAATTAAAGTTATATCAGGAAATAGCTATTGAACAGATACAGGCTGTATTAAATGGAATGTGTGAAATGACGATACAATATGAATGTTGTACTTATCTCCGCACAGCTACTGATGATGTACCTGAATATTTTGATGCAATTCTCAAGCACCAAGAGAAAGTGTCCCATCTGGGGTACATTTGGGTCATGGTTTGGCTCAATCCTAAATGCTATTTCCAGGGTAGGGTCCCTGATCCTCATTGGTATACTAATTCTTATCTGTGCACTAACCTACAAGTTAGCCATGTGTCTGTGGCCAATCTGCCGTAAATTCCTGAAGCCAGAAGATAGGCCCCTGGGGGACACTTCAAATTACCATCCAATGAGCCAAGTAACCCCTACTGATTAAAAATCCTTAATGATTTAGTTAGTTGGCTGGGAGAGGTCATTGTAGACTCTCCGCCAAGAGGAGGGAATGAGATAGCACCTCTTGGGATTTAATTTAGAAATATACTAACACAGCTAATCCGCCATTTTGGTGTTCACTCAAGGTATGCTACCAACTCCATTTTGTGTTTTAAAAGTCTGCAGTCCCTTTGTGCTCACTAGAGTCAACTAAGTTTGCCTGCTCTAACTAACAGCTAAGTGTAGCCTCAAATAAACCTGATTTCTGCTGACTGAAGAATTATCTCTTCTCCCCCCCCCAGATCTTTAACTCTAAGCCATAAAAGTTGCTTAATATATCGAGACAGCAGGAATGCGTAAATCCCATAGCTTGCCATATTTGCTTTAGAAGAATGATTCCTTTTTATGACCATATTGACTAGACAGAGAATACAGAGTGGGCTCAAGGGTCGTTTCTTTGAAGTGAACCTTGCTGACTTGCAAAATGATGAATAAAG
The DNA here is from genome assembly GCA_009667805.1 of Leptobrachium leishanense. Taxonomy (NCBI): domain Eukaryota; kingdom Metazoa; phylum Chordata; class Amphibia; order Anura; family Megophryidae; genus Leptobrachium; species Leptobrachium leishanense. Next base: position 220,148 of record RXON01000090.1, on the reverse strand, counting down.
TCCAATATGTATAATGAAGGTTGATATGATAAGTGGGAGGGTAACCTGGGGAGGGGAATAAGGTGTGCATTTTTACAAGCCATGTATAAATTCTTTGTCTCTCTGTTGGCTCGGCCCTTGATTCTTTTTGGGCTAGACCTGACTCAAGGCTCGGTACCAAATAAATGCTTTTCCTGCTTAAGAAGGCCTCCGTCTCCTTTGTCTACCACCGAGTCACAATCTCCTAACCCGAATTACACCCAGATGGCTGCTTCAGTACCACGCTGCCTTCGGTGGGTGCATTTCAGCCTTCCTCCCTTGTTCTGTCTGAGAATGTTCGGAGGAGGGATGAAAAGGTGAAGCGGAACTACAGATACTATTATGATAGGAGACACTCTGCATGCCATCTGCCTGAACTGTACCCGGGACAGAGTGTCAGATTCAAACTGGATGACGAAAAGAGGTGGAAGACACTGGCCATAGTTGTAGGGCATGCTGCTGAGCCAAGGTCCTATGTGGTCCTCACAGAAGCAGGGACTGTTGCCCGCCGCAATAGACGGCACCTTCAGGTGGTTCCTGAGGAGCTAGGTGCCGAGAATTTGCAACCACAGCCGGTGGAATCTCCGTTCTTAAGAGGTACACCCGCTCTGCAACAGGATTCCAGCGAGAATACATCACTGCCTGACTTGGAGTCGCAACCACTCTCACAGGGATCTGGAGAGGGTCCTTGCAAAATGACTTCGAGTGGTAGAGTTGTGAAGCTTCCAGTGCGCTACCGAGATTAGCGCTGTAGTTAGAACAGTGACTGGAAGAATGGGCAGAATAATCCCATAGTCACTGTGGACTAGGGTAGTCTACCCCGATGTCCAAGATAGCATTGTACCTTTATCTGTATCTATGTGTGTGCTTCTGTTTCTTTGTTTTAATGTGTGTTTAAGAAAAAATTATTGTTATTAAAAAGGGGAAGATGTGTTGAGAGCCAGCAGTGACATCAGAGGAAGGGGTGGCTCTAAGGGGAGAACCAGGAAGACAGCTCAGAGAGAGAATGCAAACCGTGTATCTCCCTGTGTTAACTACTGAAATAAACACGTGTTGAACCCAGCCCGCTGTGTTATTTGGATCTCATGACAACATATACAGTTGTGTTCAAAATTATTCAACCCCCACTGAAATTGAGTGTTTTGGCCAGTTTGACATTGATTTTGATCATTCAGTCATCTTGCTTACAATTAAATCAAAGAGGCACATGTAGGTCAGACAAATATAACATAACATTTATAATGAAATAACCACAAATGTCTTTTCTGCGCTCACATCATTATCAGTTTTATTCAACCCCCAAGTGACATTCAATCTTAGTACTTAGTACAAATATCCTTTTACAGTTATAACAGCTTTTAAACGTGAAGCATAGCTTGACACAAGTGTCTTGCAGCGATCTACGGGTATCTTCGCCCATTCGTCATGGGCAAAAGCCTCCAGTTCAGTCACATTCTTAGGCTTGCGCACTGCAACTGCTTTCTTTAAGTCCCACCAGAGGTTCTCAATCAGATTTAAGTCAGGTGACTGCGATGGCCACTCCAAAATGTTCCAGCCTTTAATCTGCAACCATGCTCTAGTGGACTTGGAGGTATGCTTGGGATCATTGTCCTGTTGAAAGGTCCAACGTCTCCCAAGCCTCAGGTTTGTGACGGACTGCATCACATTGTCATCCAATATCTCCTGGTACTGAAGAGAATTCATGGTACCTTGCACACACTGAAGCTTCCCTGTACCTGCAGAAGCAAAACAGCACCAAAGCATGATTGACCCCCGCCATGCTTCACAGTAGGCAAGGTGTTCTTTTCTTCATAGGCCTTGTTCTTCCTCCTCCAAACATAGCGTTGATCCATGGGCCCAAACAGTTCTAATTTTGTTTCATCAGTCCACAAAACACTATCCAAAACTTCTGTGGTTTGTCCACATGACTTTTGGCATACTGCAGTCGACTCTTCTTATTCTTTGGAGACAGCAAGGGGGTGCGCCTGGGAGTTCTGGCATGGAGGCCTTCATTACGCAGTGTGCGCCGCATTGGCTGAGCTGAAACTTCAGTACCCACATCTGACAAATCTTTTCTCAGTTCCTCAGCAGTCACACGGGGACTTTTCTCCACTCTACGCTTCAGGTAGCGCACAGCAGTCGAAGTCAGCATCTTCTTTCTGCCACGACCAGGTAGCGTTTCAACAGTGCCCTTTGCCTTGAATTTGCGAATGATGCTTCCTATGGCCTCTTTTGGTATGTTTAACATCTTTGCAATCTTCTTATAGCCATTGCCCTTCCTGTGAAGAGTAATCACCTCTTCTCTTGTCTTCCTGGACCATTCTCTTGACTTCACCATGTTTGTAACCACACCAGTAAATGTCTAGAAGGAGCTGAGTATCACAGTCATTTTAAAGCTGCATAATTGGTGCTTATTATGCTTTATTGCTGCTCCGTGACATCCACAGGTGTTTTCAATACCTGATTGAAAACACTTGAATGAACCTCTGTTCTTCAGAGTGGTAGTCTTTAAGGGGTTGAATAATTGTGTCAATGAAGAATTCACAAAAGAAACATTTACTACTGTATTACAAAACCAATGAATGTCATTTTAGTTGCATATGGTTCTTTAAAAAGTCCTTGTAGGATTTCATTCTGAATACAAATACAAATGTACACTAAATTCTCTAAAACCCTTTACAGCATTGGGGGTTGAATAATTTTGAACACAACTGTACAGTGGCAAGAAAAAATATGTGAACCCTTTGGGATTACGTGGAGTTTTGCATGAATTGGTCATAATATGTGCTCTGATCTTCATCTAAGTCACAACAATTTGAAAAACACAGTCTGCTTAAAATAATACAACACAAACATTATATGTTTTCATGTTTTTATTTAACAGAACATGTAAACATTCACAGTGCAGGGTGGAAAAAGTATATGAACCCCTAGCCTAATGACTTCTCCAAGAGCTAATTGGAGCCAGGAGTGAGCCAACCTTTAGTCCAATCAGTGTGATATTATTGGATGTGTTGCTGAAAGCTGTCCTGCCCTTTAAAAACACACACCAGTTTTGGGTTTACTGGTTTCAAGAAGCACTGCCTGATGTGAACCATGCCTCGCAGAAAAGAGCTCTCAGAAGACCTACGATCAAGAATTGCTGACTTGCATGAAGCTGGAAAGGGTTACAAAAGTATCTCCAAAAGCCTTGATGTTCATGTGTCCACGGTAAGACAGACTGTCTACAAATGGAGAAAGTTCAGCACTGTTGCTACTCTCCCTAGGAGTGGTCGTCTTGTAAAGATGACTGCAAGAGCACAGCGCAGAATGCTTAATGAGGTAAAGAAGAATCCTAGAGTGTCAGCTAAAGACTTACAGAAATCTCTGGCACATGCTAACATTTTTGTTGACACATCTACAATAAGGAAAACATTAAACAAGAATGGAGTACATGGGAGGACACCACGGAGGAAGCCATTGCTGTCCAAAAAGAATATTGCAGCACGTTTGAAGTTTGCAAAAGAGCACCTGGATGTTCCACAGCACTACTGGCAAAATATTCTGTGGACAGATGAAACCAAAATTGAGTTGTTTGGAAAAAACACACAACACTATGTGTAGAGAAAAAAAGGCACAGCACACCAACATCAAAACCTCAACCCCACTGTAAAAGATGGCGGAGGGAGCATCATGGTTTGGGGCTGCTTTGCTGCCTCAGGGCCTGGACGGATTGTTGTCATTGATGGAAAAATGAATTCCAGAGTTTATCAAGACATTTTGCAGGAAAACGTAAGACCATTTGTCCGCCAACTGAAGCTCCACAGATGATGGGTGATGCAACAGGACAATGACCCAAAGCATACAAGTAATTCAACAAAAGAATGGCTTCAACAAAACAAAATACGCCTTCTGGAGTGGCCCAGTCAGAGTCTGACCACAACCCGATTGAAATGCTTAAGGCATGACCTTAAGAGAGCGATTCACACCAGACATCCCAAGAATATTGCTACACTGAAACAGTTTTGTGAAGAGGAGTGGTCCAAAATTACTCCAGATCATTGTGCAGGTCTGATCTGCAACTACAGGAAATGTTTGGTTGAGGTTATTGCTGCCAAAGGAGGGTCAACAAGTTATTAATTCCAAAGGTTCACATACTTTTTCCACCCTGAACTGTGAATGTTTACATGTTCTGTTCAATAAAAACATGAAAACATATAATGTTTGTGTTGTATTATTTTAAGCAGACTGTGTTTTTCAAATTGTTGTTACTTAGATGAAGATCAGAGCACATTTTATGACCAATTCATGCAAAACCTCACGTAATCCCAAAGGGTTAACATACTTTTTCTTGCCACTGTACATCTAATACTGATATATTATGAATCTGCGGAGTATGCCGGAAAGAACGATATGTAAAATGTTTGTGTCATAGAATAAAATGTGACTTCAAATCGCGTTTATACATGATGAGCAAAAGCGGTAAAAATGAGCTCAGCACACAGGGGTGAAATGGCTCAGCAGTAAAAGGGTTAGTCCCCAAAATCTACAACCACCAAAAAAGACCCTGGCTAAATAGTTTCAAAATTTTATCCCGAGAATAGAAATACCCAATTTTTACAAGTTTTTGCTTTTTAACCCCTTGACTGCTGAGCCTATGTGCGCTGAGCTCATTATGACTGTTTTATGCTCATTATTTATTTTTATTATTATTTTTTATTTATTTATATTTTATTTTTATACCAAACCTGGTCATGATCAGGCCTTTCCAATTATGTCAAACATGACCTTCTAGCTGCCACGGATCAGGAGATAAAGGAATCCTAAGGATCCCCCTATCCCCACTTGGCAGCTAGAGGGTTAACTGGCCCAATAACTTCCTCACATATATTTTGCGGATGTCAGTGGGTGGGGGCTGACCCGGAGGCTTGGTTGACATCCAAGATTTCAGCCACCTCCAGGTTTGAATAGTGATTCGGCGCCGATTGGCGGAAATGGAAATGGAAGCGAAACCCCTTTCCAGCGGTGCAAAAAGCATCTCTATAGCTTTTAATGGTTGGGGAGATAGCGGGCTCCAAAGATACCCCCTCCCCTTACTGTATTTTACAGCAGGCGCCGATGGGCGCCTGCCGATGACATCATCACTCTTTGTGATGACGTCATCGTGCCTGCCAACCCCCCAAAAACGATGGGGCAGGCATCCAGCCTGCCATAGACGCTGCGGGAGCCGGCGAGGGAGCCAAGTACCATGTACGTCCGCGGGTCTAATGGAGACCCATGGGTGTGACGTACATGGTACGTCAGCGGACAGGAAGGGGTTAAAATGAGCAATACCACTACTATTACACACCTTCTCATTTCCCACGCTGGGAGCAAGTTCAGTATTTTAAACATAGGGGGTTATTCAGAGAGCACCGAAATGTCACCGACCTTTCGATGCTCTTTCATTCACTGCACTTCGGGGAATCAAATTTCCCCACCTTCTGGTGAATTCAGCATTCACCACAGGGTCCCCAAAGTGCAGGAAATCGGCCGCCGAATGCCACCGCAAACCCGCCATAAACCCACTGCCACAAACTTGCCGCAAAACCATCGCTCACTGCTGCAACCGGCGTGCCATCAACGCAGCCATCAAGTCACAGGAGAAAGCTGCCAAGCCACCGGATGGGTAAAAAAAAGAATACGATTGAAAATGTCAATCGGTATTGAAACACTGGTTCGGAAAAAAAAATACTTTACGAAAATGTCTGTAATTAACATATAAGATCCTATGACCTTATGAATGATAATAAAAAGGTTTGTTACAGAAAAAGGCAATAACACTTTAAAAAAATACGGGAAAAAAAAGTTGCTGAAAAAAATCCGAAAAATACCTAAAAGATCCTAAAAAAAAAAAAATCTGTAAAGAGACTTCTTACTGCAGATTAAAATAATAAACGGTGTATTAGATATTGATTAAAAACGGGAATATTTTTAACATTGAAGACTATGGGGTTCGCCTGAATAAACCCGTTGAATGAAACTACCGAACAGCAGGGTTTCGGCAATCTTTCACTGCTGTTTGTTGTTCTCTGAATAGATTAAACATTGCTTCTCTATGGGGGATTTCACTGCCTTCGAACAGGCACTGTACTTTCTGGCAGTTCGCCAAAATTTGGCGAACGGCCTGCTCTCTGAATAGCCGAATGGCCCCGAAATGTCACCGTACAGGGAAAATCTCTGTTCGGTGACATTTTGGGCCCATATCGGCTCTCTCTGAATAACCCCTACACTCATATTATTCATAAGACACCATCCTCCAAAACACAAGCCAACATTTTCATTTTTTTCAGTTTTGTTTAAAATTTTGTATTTTCTCAAAAAAGTTAGTAACAGGTTCCCATTTCAATTTTTTTTAACAAGAATGCACTATAGAATATATAACCAACCACTAAATTCCAAATAAAGCCCACCAAAACCTTCAGCTCCAGGCCCATAAAGATCTTAATCCAGCCCTGTTCCCCAGTACATTACCACTTAGACTGCAGTCTTTAACATTGTCAATCCCAAATCACTTTTAAAAAGTGCAAAACGTATTGCATAGGGAAGAGACAAAGGTTTGCTTTTAACGGACTTATATAAGTAATGGACTATACCTTACATGATTCTCAGTTAGGCAAAATGATCCGTATTCTTAGGACCTCCGCAACTCTTAACTAGGAATGAGCCAAACACCCCTGTGTTCAGTTCACATTCAAACTCAAACAATTTTGAAAGTTCGACTTCGAACGCGAACACGAACCGAACTCAATGCAAATCAATGGGACTTGAAAGTTCGGTTTTTAGAGTGCCCTGCAAGAGGGCATATATGCAAGATATTTGCCATAAAAGGTGTATGGGGGTCCGGGTAGTGCCCTGGGGGACAGGCAACAAGGACAAAAAGTTTTAAAAAATACGTTTTTAACCACTTCAATGCGGTGGATGCTCTCAGCGCGTCAAACCGCATTGGTACTTCGCTGCGGAGGACGCGCTGAGCGCGTCCTCCCTTTGCAGCCGCGATCAGCCGGTATTCCGGCTGATCGCTCGGCCCCCCGGTGCGGGCTGACATCGATGTCAGCCCAGCCTCCGGGACCCCGGCGGGCACGATAGGCGTCATCTCGCATGCGCGATGACGTCTATTTCAGGCACCCCCCTGCCATTGCAGGGAAGGTGCCTGAAGGGGAGGGGGGGAAGGTCCTTCAGACCTCTCCCCCTCCCCTTCCCCGCGGGCCAGCGATTAAAGGCAGGCACCGCCTGGAAGGGCACAGGCTGCCCTTCCAAGCGGCGGCTGTCTTTAACCCCTAGGGGGCTGGATTGCGATATGGTGCCAACATGCCCCTTATCGCGGTCCCCTCCCAGAGCTGGCCGACAACTTGGATGTCGGCCAAGCTTCCGGGATATCCCCCTAATGAATGGCGTCATCGCGCAGAGCGCGATGGCACCAGTTTTGAAATTAACCCCTTGCTGTCACCTATAGTGGAGATATAGGGGGTTCCAATGAACCCCCTATCTCCCGATCCGTGACAGCTAGGGGTTAATGTTTGCTATCATTGGAACGGCCAGAGAGTGGCCTTTCCAATGATACCAAACATGACCATGTAAAAAAAAAAAAAAAAAAAAAAAAATAATAAAACAATTTTTTTAAAAAATTTAAAAAAGTTTTTTTTTAGATTTCTTAGTGCAACAATATTGTTCCCATTTCAATTATAATGTGAACAATGATGCTGCACTAACGATTTTTTCTATGGGGGGGTTTGCTAAAAAACACGTAATTTTCCCCAAAAAAAGTAACGATTCCTCATTTCTATTTTTTTTAACAAGCGCACCCCATAGAAAATATAACCGCAAACGATCGCATTTTAAAATGTGAAAAAAAACACTTTACACATTGTAAATTATTGAAAATTCTAATTTTATTGCATTTTTTGTTATAATATACAGACATGACATAACGTATACATATAATAATGACATATTATGAATCTGCACAGTCTGCCGGAAAGAACGATATTTTAATATATGACCCAGACATATTATATAAGGCTTCAAAACGCGGTTAAACATGATGAGCGAAACCGGTTAAAATGAGCTCAGCACAGAGGTGGGAAAAGGCTCAGCAGCGAAAGGGTTAAAGGAACAGTGAGTTTTCCATGAAATAAGGGTTAAAAATAAAAATGAAAAATTCTTTCAAATATCATGCCTAGGAGGTCCCCATAACCTGCCCGTGAAGTGGCGGATTTGTAGGATGTATGGAAACATTTAAAAACAAAAAAAATTACGTTTCAAATGATGGTAAACAGTTTTCCTTTAATCTATTCATAAACAACTGCTTGGGGCGGCAGTCTGTATTAAAAAAGGAGACTTTTTAGGACACGCAGAACAAGTTTAGTGATTTTTTTGGGCTAAATTATGGTGAAACTTATGCAGGCTTTGGATGAAAGTAACAATAGGTGCTTTAAAATTGGGCCTTTAGTGTCGGCAACCGTAACCCTTTTGTGGTATTGTGGAAGAGTGCAGGGTTAGACCCTGCGGTTCAAAAAATTTAAATGATATAAATCTGGTAATGGCGTCAGTGCACCCAAATAATGTGCCTTTCATGGCAGCAAGTGCCTTCACACCGTAACCTTTTTGTGGTATTGTGGAAGAGTGCAGGGTTGGACCCTGCTGTTCAAAAAATTAAAATGATATAAATCTGGTAAAGGCGTCAGTGCACCCAAATATTTTGCCTTTGGTGGCAGCAAGTGCCTTCACACCGCAACCCCTTTGTGGTATTGTGTAGGAGTTCAGTGGTGGAGGTTTTGTGAATGCAGAAGAAATCCCCGATCTATTCCGTTACGTCAGCATCAGGGGATTGAAAGCCGCTGATCCAGGACTGATTCATTTTTATAAATGTCAGCCGGTCTACAGAGTCTGTGGACAGACGCACTCTTTTGTCTGTGACAAAACCTCCAGCGGCTCTGAACGTCCTTTCAGAAAGCACGCTAGATGAAGGGCAACCTAGTAGCTGCATAGCATATTGGCTAAGTTCTGGCCAGTGATCCAATCTCAACACCCAGTAAGCCAGTGGATCATCTGCTGGAAAGGTATCCAGGTCTGCCATTGCCCCTAGGTAGTCCTGCACCATACGGTGAAGATGCTGGCAATGGGTGCCTACATTTCACGTCCCTGGGCGTCGTGTGGACTAAAATTTTTTAAAAAGGCATCAGTCAAGCGGCCCCGGCCTTCACCTCTATTCCTCTGATCATCCGCAGCCTCAGAAGCACCTGTGACAACAACTGCCAATATAGGCAAAAAGTGAAACAACGGCGCTGATCAGCAATTCACAAATCTCTAAGGCTGGGGTCAGACCAGCGCATTTTTAACGTGCGTTCTGGCGCACTTAATCACGGCCGCACTAGCAGCAAATGACGGGCAATGACAGCCAATATACGAAGTACGGTCACACGAAAGTCCGGCTGCGCAACGCAAGTGGAAAATGAACGCATTTTTTCGAGAACGCTGAACCGCTAGTACTGACGTACAGAGTGGACTGCGCCCACTTGCGCTGTGTGTGTGTGATTTGGAGACGTCAGACCCTGCTCGTGTCCGGCCAACATAACGTCCAGACGCAAAAAGTTTCCTGGTTTGGATCCGTAAAACATCACGCACGAAAATGCGCATCGTATGACCGTTTTCGCCTATTCCGTTAAAAAATACGTCAATGCGTTCGGACGCACTTTTTTACGTTCGCGTGTAAAAATGCTTTCGTTTGACCCTAGCCTTAAACTTTAATGCAGCTCTAACATCCATGTGTACCCCACACATATATAAACATGCAGAAAAAATTTGGACATCAGTCCCAGTGTGAGCGCAAATTTCAATCTCAGTGATAGTGTACACACTTAAAGATCTAAAAATTACTTATCTGGCATATAACATTCGGCTGTATGTCCAGTTGACATATAATGACTCCTATATTCCATAAAAACATGAAATGGAGAACATATAGTGCAATATTCTCTGTATACAGTATATAAAATATCTTTAAGAAAAATAGTTTTGGGTTTCAACAAACAAGGAAGGAGCCCTAATTGGCTCTAATTTCTGGCTTCTTGACCTCTTTTAGGGGGGTGACACCCAACACATCGAAATAACAGGTTGCAGATGCTGTGTCTTTAAGCAGTATGGTGCTTCAAAAATAGAGAGAAAGGCTTCATTGCGCAGATATATTATTCTTTTGAGAGTATAGTAATTAAATAAATTATACTCACGAATTATTCTATTTTCCAAGTGGCTCAGTATAAGCGCATCACAGAATCAAGGCACACTCATGAATCGCCATATGGTGTTCGCCGTCATCAGGGTAGCTTTTTCTCCAGTTGAAATTGCAGGTGAAGTGTTCCAAGAAGGAGGTAAATCCACTTTGCAATAAAACAATTTATTAAAATACACTAAATAAAAATAAACATCCTCAGATACGCGTTTCACCCGTCTCTACTGCGTATTTCCTCAGTCTGTGTCCACAGACTGAGGAAACCCGCAGTAGAGACGGGTGAAACGCGTATCTGAGGAGGTTTATTTTTATTTAGTGTATTTTAATAAATTCAATTCAAAATATATACCATCTTGTTCATGAGATTCATGTTTTCTGCATACAAAAGGTTCTTGCAATGTCTGACTTACAATGTATGTTGCATCCTTAAGACAATTGCGTATTCGGGGTTCCGATATTAAGCAAGTTCCATAAACCAATCACATCAGTGGTTTATTTTGTTCTTGGATTTCAACGAGTCATGCAGCTACATTGTATTCATATACCGCTTTAAGGCTCTACCGATCATTTATGACCAACACTAGGGATTAGCTGTTCGGGTTCGGACGGTTCGGAGTTCGGCCCGAACTTTGGAAGTTTGAAAGTTCGCGAACTTCGAACTTTTTGGGTGTGTTCGGTTCGAGTTCGAAAAAAAAGAAATTTTGAAAAAAGTATAGAAAATGCTTAAAAAAATACAAAAAGATGGGCGGAGCTAGCTGTGGAACTGAGTGGTCGCATGCTTCAGAGCTCCTCTGAGAATCTGTTTTCTATTGCTGAAATTCCTCTGATTTATGGGCTAAAACCAGGTTTCCTGGTGAACTTGAGATCCACTGCTGCCCCTGGACTCCGGTACTGCGACTCGCCGGGTGATAGATGACGTATTTCTGGGCAGACAGGATCTGGGCCTAGTGCGGCCTAGTTAGAACAGTCTTCTTTCTGGAGCCGGGGAGTTTCCCAAAGGTCAGCACAGCCGTTTCTCCTGATTACTTCCCTATACACAGCGGATGGGTAAGAAATTGCAGCCCCGCCGGGACGTCTCGGAGGGCCCTCGTCAGAGGGATATCAGAGACTCCCTGTACAGCAGCAGACTCTCCTGTAGCACGGTCCCATCACCGATGCTCCCTGCAGGCTATGGCTCCTCGGATGAGGATGATGGTTCCTGGCCCACAGATACTGCAGCAGGAATAGACTGGCTGGCTCCGTTGTCACGGGGAGATAGTGCAGCGAAGGGAAAAGCGGCAAAAAAAAGAGCACAGAAACTGAGGAAAGCAGCGGCTGCGGCTTCATGTGGGGCCGTGGGACCTGCTGCAGGCCCTATACGGGGTCCCTCTGATGGAGATAGAATACCCTCACCCAGTGGCTTTGGAGGTATCGCAGAGGTGCGTACTTTTGCCACGGGAGAATGTGATCCGGGAAACGAATGCCTCTGTGGGGACAGAGGCCTCTTTGGAGGCCTATCCACCTTCCTTGAAACCCTGCACTGTTGCTACCCCTACTACGGAGATAGATGACGCTCATCCCACCACGATGGGAGACTACCGCCGGTTTATAGATGAAATAAAATCCCTGTGGACGACGGAGGTGTCTGGACTGCGGTCAGAGGTTGCGTCGGTGCGCTCTCAAGTGGTGGCAATACAGGCTCAGACCTCGGATGTGGCTGCGGAGCAGAATATACTTACATCGCAAGTTGACACCTTACGATCCCAAGTTGACTTACTGACTCGCTCGGTGGAGGCCCTCGAATCTAGACACCGCAGACGCAACATACGAGTCCGAGGTGCCCCGGAGTCGGTGCAGACGTCTGATTTGCTTTCCTATGTAAATCGCCTCGCTCATCATATAATAGGATCGCCCCCAATGTTTCAGAACTGTTCGTCTCAGCCTCACGGATCCGTAAGCCCGCGACGGCCCCCAGAGATTCCACGAGAGATATTATTGCGATTGCCCGGGACGTAGCGACTAAGACTCAGATTATGTCAGCTCCTGGGGCCATGATGGCGGTGAAGTTTGAAAGGGCAACGATGTCACTATACCAAGACCTACCGTTTGTCACCCTGCTGGCGCGACGTCGCTTCCGACTGGTGACAGGGTTTCTCCATCTTAAAGAGGTTCCTTACCTTTGGGGGCTGGCTGGCTCGCTCGTGGTGACCCACGGGAACATACCATGCATCATCTCTGACCCGGCCGAGGCTTGGCCGATGCTAGCCAGTATTGGCTTGTCTCAGGATCCGGCGACTACTTCACCAGGCTAATTTTCTTTTTGTCTAGGACATTACCTGTTGCTTTTTCTACTAGGACTTTTTGAGGCAATGTTACCCCGCATACGCTTGGTTTAGCCAGTTCTTTTCAAGTTCTTCGTTGCTCGAGAGAGTGCTCCCCCCTTCCCCCCTCTTTTTTGCTATTTTGGCATTTTTGGGCTGTACAGAGGAGTATCCTCGGTCGCCCTGGCCTCGGGACTAATTCACTCCTTGGCCTTCCCCACTGTCCTTGGGCTATGAGGTTTGTGCCGGGAATGTCACTTTTTGGCCTTTGCCATATTATTAATTTTTTTTTTTTTTCCTCTGTATTAAAAAAAAAAAAAAATTTAATTATATATTTTATTTTCTCCTTCTCCCTCCTCCTCCCTTTTAATACGATGCGTATTCTAGTTCTTTTGATGTCCTTCTCCTGCCCCCCCCTTATTATGAGACGTATTGGGCACTTTGAGTATGCTTTTATTTCTATCAGGGTTATCCAAAGAGATTCGAAAAGTCACCGCACGTTCGGTGACTTTTCGTTCTCTTCAATTCGGTTCCTTTTGCCGATCCCATTTCGGTGACCCTGCGGTGTATTCAGCAAACACCACAGGGTCCCCGAATTGCAGGGAAAGGCTACCGAAAACCTGACGAACACTAACCGAATGCACGCTGAAAACAAGCAAAAACATCTGGATTAACCTTCGAAGAAGCCGAACAGGAGCCGAACAGGAGCCGAATCACACAGAGCCGAAGCAGCTGTGACGTAGAGGAGGCAGTGAATAAATTAGAAAAACCATTTGTATGAATCAGGGAAAAAGAAACGCTGTTTGCAAAGAAACTACTGAGCGAAAATGTCTGAAATTTTCACAGGAGGTCCAGGGAATGATAATAAAGAGGGCTGTTACAAAAAAAATAAGTAAACTGAAAAAAAAAATCAAAAAAAAATCGGACTTTTAAAAAAAAAAAAAAAAATCAGAAAAATGCTTAAAGTATCCTAAAAAATCAATGAATAAAGAGACTTTTTGCTGCAGAATTTTATAATGAACGGTTTATTAGATATTGAATTAAAACGGGAATATTTTTAACATTGAAGCCTATGGGATTCTCCTGAATTAATTTGCCGAATTAAACCACCGAATGGCAGGGCATTAGGGGAACCTTTCACTGCTGGTTTGTGTTCTCTGAATAGCCGAAGCAGTGCTTCTCTATGGGGATTTCACTGCCCTCGAACAGGCACCGAACAGGCACCGTATGTGCAGGCAATTCGCCAGGATTTGGTGAATTGCCTGCTCTCTGAATAGCCGAATGGCCAGGAAAGGTAACCGAACGCTGATTTTCAGCATTCGGTTACCTTTCTCCAGCAATTCGAATCTCTTTGGATAACCCTGTGAGAGTCTGTCCTCTATCAAGAACAGGTTAGCCCTTCAGCGTGTTATTGCAGATGACTCATTATGACCATTGGTAGATGTTGTTTTATTTATACCGATGCCCTGTATTTACTTAGATGGCTTCATGCGGCCCTGCGTGGCCACTTTCTCAACGCTGGTTTTTTGTCTGACTATGCAAAACTTCTAAAATAAAGAATTTAAAAAAAAAACCAAAAAAATCTAGAAATAAAGAGACTCTTTACTGCAGAATATTATAAGCAACGGTTTATTAGATATTGAATTAAAAACTAATGTATATGTGGAAAGATTCTCAACTCTAAATGACCTCTGTTCACAAACGGGCATAACACCAGGTGATTTTAGTCTGGTAATCAATTTGATACATTGCACACTATACTGAGGGGGTGGGGTGGTGTCTGCTTTTGATTGAGATTTGAGAATTAATTTCCCTCCTAAAACTTCGTAATATGCTGCATTTAACTGGTGTTTGAAAAAAATTCAAAATAACATCTAAAACAATATTATTTTTCACCTCGGGATTAAACATTCACAGGGTTATTCAGAGAGCGGTGAAAAGCAGGAGAATAACTGGAAATGTGAAAATTCTAGGTCAAAATAGCCGAACCAGAAAAATTCTCCCATTTATCTCACTTTCCAAATCGGCTATTTGGTCTAGATTTTTCTCTTCTCCTACCAGTTCTCCTGGCTTTCACCTCTCTCTCAGAGTTGTTCAGAGAAAAGGTGAAAACCAGGAGAATGGCAGGAAAAGAGAACAATCTGGACCAAATAGCCGATTTGGAAAGTGAGATAAGGCTAGGTTCAGACTAACGCATTTTTCACAGCGACCGTCAAAAAGTGCGTCTGAACGCATTGCCTTATTTTTTCATGGAATGCGCGAAAACGGTCATACGATGCGCATTTTTGTGCGTGATTTTTTACGGATCCAAACCAGGAAACTTTGGGTGTCTGGACGTTATGTTGGCCGGACACTAGCAGGGTCTGACGTCTCCAAATCACGCACACACGCCGCTAGTGGACGCAGTGCACTCTGTACGTCCGTACTAGCGGTTCTGCGTTCTCGAAAAAATGCGTTCATTTTCCACTTGCGTTGCGCTGCCGGACTTTCGTGCAACCGTACTTCGTATATTGGCTGTCATTCCCTGTCATTTGCTGCTAGTGCGGCCGTGATTAAGTGCGCCTAAACGCATGTTAAAAATTCGCTTGTCTGACCCTAGCCTAAATGGGAGAATTTTTCTGGTTTGGCTATTTTGACCTAGAATTTTCCATTCTCCAGTCATTCTCCTGCTCTTCACCGCTCTCTGAATAATCCTGACAGGGTTATTCAGAGAAAGGTGAAACTCAGGAGAATGACTGAAGAGAAAATTCTAGGTCAAAATAGCCAAACCAGAAAAATTCTCCCATTTTTCTCACTTTCCAAATCGGCTATTTGGTCTAGAATTTTCCATTCTCCAGTCATTCTTCTGCTTTTCACCGCCAAAAAATCAGTAAACTTTTTCTGCGTGTCCGAAAATGTCTCCTCTTTTCATACAGACTGCCACCCCAAGCATTTGAAATGTCATTTGTTTGGTTTGTACATATTTCTATACATCCTAGAAATCCGCCACTTCACGGGCAGGTTATGGGGACCTCCTAGGCACGATATTTGAAGGAATTTTTCATTTTTATTTTTAACCCTTACTTCATGGAAAACTCACTGTCCCTTTAAAAAGTTTTTTTTTTTTAACTTTTTGTCCTTGTTTCCTGTCCCCCAGGGCACTACCCAGACCCCCATACACCTTTTATGGCAAATATCTAGCATATATGCCCTCTTGGAGGGCACTCTAAAAACCAAATTTTCAGCCCCATTGACTTGTATGGAGTTCGAGTTCAGGTTCGGATCCGAACATTTGGAAAGTTCGGGTTCGAACCGAACTCGGGAGTGTTCGGCTCATCCCTAATCCCTAATTCCTGTGTCTCCTCTCTCCACAGGTAAGACTATCACCCAGTATCCACAGACACCCACATCTCAACTGATCCACTGCATACTTTTCCTGGTATGACCCCCATCACCCAGTATTTGCAGGCACCCACATTGTAACGTTACCTTGGTCTTTTTTTAAAATTTATTTTTGTCTCCTTTCTCCACCATTTGCTTTGCTAATTAGCATGTGAATCTCCTGCCCTATTGACACAGCCCATCCAGCATCAGGTGTTTACCTTTTAACTGCCTGAATGCAATCAGTCTGCCCTATATAACAGCCAAGACTGGCTCCAGTGAGCCTTGGCTCTTGTGGGATCCTAAGTGGCCTTCTTAAGTGGAAGTTTAGAGTTGATTTCCTGGAGATAAGGAACTGCAAGGCCCACTTTTTACTCTGGGTAAACACACGTCTATATCATGCTTTCTCTCACGCTTCTACTCTTTACTTCTACCTTTCTCCTTAAATGGAACTCCTGCCCCTCTACCACCGACCCCTACACTATCTGCATCTCTCCCTCCCTCCTCTCGTCCCACATGATGGCCTCGCATGAGCTCCTTTGTTTCCTCAGAACATGGTCTCCCTCTAACTCTTGTGCTGCCAATCACTCCCACTCACACAAATCCCATTCCCACCGTCTCTTTCTCACCTCCTGCTGTTACTCTGTGCAGGTGACATATCCCCTAACCCTGGCCCCACAACACATCCAATACTTCCCTCTCAGCCTATCTCCATTGCACATAAATCACCTCCCTGCAAGCCCAGCAACCTCATTCCCATAAACCCTCAGCGCCTGTCCTCTTTCTCCTGCGCCCTCTGGAACGCTCGGTCTGTGTGCAACAAACTCACAGCAATCCACGACCTCTTCCTTTAAAACTCCTTCAACCTCCTAGCTTTAACTGAAACCTGGCTAACCCCCTCTGACACGGCCTCCGTTGCTGCGCTCTCACATGGTGGTCTACACTTGAGCCACACCCCCAGACCGGGTGAGAGAAATGGTGGCGGGGTCGGGATCCTGCTCTCTCCCACCTGCACCTACCAGCATCTCCCTCCACCTCCATCCCTCTCCTTCTCGACACACTGCATCCGCCTGTTCTCTCCTCTGGCCCTCAGGGTGGCAGTCATCTACCGCCCACCAGGACCAACCTCCCAGTTCTTTGACCACTTTGCTATCT
The DNA here is from genome assembly GCA_009667805.1 of Leptobrachium leishanense. Classification (NCBI taxonomy): domain Eukaryota; kingdom Metazoa; phylum Chordata; class Amphibia; order Anura; family Megophryidae; genus Leptobrachium; species Leptobrachium leishanense. The sequence continues at coordinate 203,066 of RXON01000090.1, read as the reverse complement.
GGCTTTCTCACTTCCTGTCTTCTAATCTTCCATGCCTAATTCTCGGGGACTTCAACATTCCCATTGACGATCCTTCCGCTCCTGCTGCCTCCAAACTTCTTTTACTCACGTCCTCCCTTGGACTCACACAATCCTCTCTCCTCCCTACCCACCGCGATGGTCACGCTATTGACCTTGTCTTTTCCAACCTCTGTTCCATTTCTGAGTTCAACTGTCGCCCTTTCCCCATCTCTGACCACCACCTTCTTTCAACCTATCTGGACTTCCTAAACACCCTGCTCCCCCACCCCGCACACACACTTGCAGAAATCTACATGCTGTGGATCCCCATCAATTCTCCAATCTACTTCACCACCTCCCTCACACCTCATCCTTCACCTGCCCTGATGCTGCCACTAATCACTACAACACTACTCTTATCTCTGCTCTAGACACTCTTGCTCCTCTTCGACTCTGTAAGGCCCCACGCCGCCAACTTAAGCCCTGGCACACCCTCCAGACTCGCAACCTGCAAAGATGCTCCCGCACTGCAGAGCGTGTCTGGAGGAAATCCCGCTCTGAAGCTGATTTTGTTCACTTCAAGTTTATTCTCCGGTCATACACCTCTGCCCTCCACTTGGCCAAACAATCCTTCTTCTCATCTCTTATATCTACGCTGTCCTCCAACCCTAAACGGCTCTGGTCCACCTTCAACACCCTCCTCTACCCACCTGCACCTCCCCCCTCAGCTGCCTTCAGCGCTCAAGACCTGGCAGACTACTTCCTCAGTAAAACTCTAACTATCAGAAACAACATCCCAACACATTATAGTTATCTGCCACCTCCAGTCCCACAGGTCCCCTCTGCCGCTTCCACCCAGCCACTGAGGAGGAAGTAAATTCCTTATTGTCCTCTTCACATCTCACCACGTGCCCACTCGACCCCATTCCCTCACATCTAATTCCTCCCCTCTCACCCCTGCTCTCACACACATCTTCAACCTATCTCTTTCCACTGGCTCCTTTCCATCCGCCTTCAAACACGCGCTAGTTACCCCTTTACTAAAGAAAACATCCCTCGATCCCAACTCTCCATCCAACTACCGCCCTGTATCCCTGCTTCCCTTCACATCTAAGCTCTTAAAAAAACTAGTCTTAAACCGCCTCTCCCTCTTCCTGTTCTCCAATTCCCTACTTGACCCCCTGCAATCTGGCTTCCGTCCCCTACACTCAACTGAAACTGCCCTCACCAAAGTCACCAACGACCTCCTAACTGCTAAAAAACACGGCCACTATTCTATTCTCATCCTGCTTGACCTCTCGGCTGCTTTTGACACTGTTGACCACCCCCTCCTTCTACAGACCCTCAACTCTCTGGGTCTCGGTGACACTGCACTCACTTGGGTTGAGTCCTCTCCTCCTGTTTCCAACCCCAACCCTCCTAGATTGTGAGTTCCTATGGGAATAGGGCCCTCATCTCCTGTAATGTTTGTCAAATGTTGTTCAATGTATTGTATTGTAACCCTGTCTATACTGTGCCTATTGTACAGCGCTGCGGAATATGCTGGCGCTTTATAAATAAAGAATAATAATAATAATAAATCTATAATTCCCCACAGAGTGTGCTCCAGCAGGAACACTAAAGGAATTGTGTCACTGATGCATGCACTGTCCCTGCTCACCGTCCTCGTTGCCTCCTCAAATGGTGACAGTACAGTGCATGCATCCTTGATCATCAGTCACTGAGGGGGAAAAAAAACCAAAGTTGACCTGAACCTGTCCTTGTGCCATACTCACACAGGTACTCGTTGATGGCCCTCTGCTGCTTGTGCAGACGCTGCAGCATTGCTAATGTCAACTTCCACCTGGTGGGTATGTCACAGATCAGACGGTGTGTGGGAAGGTGGAATTCTCTTTGAATTTCTGCCAGGCGAACACTTGCTGGGAATGACCGTCTGAAGTGGCTGAAGACTTTTCTGGCCTGGCTGAGAAGCTCTGCCAGCCCTGGGTACCTGGTTAGGAAATGTTGTACCAGCAGATTTAGGACGTGTGCTAGGCATGGTACATGCATCAACTTACCCTTGCGTAGGGCAGAGAGAAGGTTGCTCCCATTATCACAGACGACCATTCCCAGCTGAAGCTGGTGTGGTGTTAACCATCTCTCCACCTGCCCCTGCAGAGCTGACAGAATTTCTGGCCCGGTGTGGCTCCTGTCCCCTTAACAAACCAGCTCAAGCACAGTATGGCATCTTTTTGCTTGAGCCATTGCATAGCCCCTGCCACTTAAACTCGGTTTAACTGCCACTTCGCCAGAGACAGAGAAGGAGGAAGAGGGAGAGGTGGTGGTGGAGCAGACAGACCTCATACAAGCAGCTTTCTGGAGGTGTGGTGGATGAACAAGCTCCAGCACAGAGCCCAGTCTTGGATCCCTTCCAGCTGCAATCAGAGTTACCCAGTGTGCCGTGAAGGAAATGTAACGGCCCTGTCCATGCTTGCTGGACCACGTGTCTAAAGTCACATGCACCTTGCTGCTGACTGCCTTTCCCAATGACTCAATAACATTGTCTTCCATGTGCTGGTATAGTGCTGGAATGACCATCCGTGAAAAGTAATGGCGTTTTGGAACATGCCACTGTGGTACAGCACATTCAGCAAATTCATGGAAGGGAGCAGAGTCCACCAGCTGGAAAGGCAGCAGCTGCAATGCGAGTAATTTTGCTAAGCTGGCATTTAGACGCTGTGCTTGGGGATGGTTGGGACTATATTTTTTCTTACGCTGCAGCAGCTAGGGCAACGTAATCTGACAGCGTAAATCTTCAGCTGATGGGATGCTGTCACATTGTGAGGAAGGACCTGGTACATCCATTACTGTAGCATCATCCCTGTCAGTGGAGGTTGGAGTCATTGACATTGGAGGACATATAGTGGGGGTAGAGACAGGTGAGGAGGACCTACGCAAATTTTTGCGCCAATGGGATGCGTGGCAGGTGGTCATATGTCACCTCAAGCACGTGGTACCCAAGCGTCCGGTGTCTTTCCCACGCTTGATCCTCATCTGACATAGATTACAAATAGCAATGGTGGGGTCTGCTGCACATTTCTTAAAGAACTCCCAGACAGCAGAGTTCCTGGATGTGTGCTTTGAAACAACAGCGCTCTGCACCTGAGCAGCTCTGACATCTGATGCCTTGGACTGGCTAGTGCTACGGTTGGTCATAGAGGACGGTGTGCCTAGTGTTTGTAGTGCCTCCTCCTTTCGATCAGGCACCCAGGTGGAGTCAGTGACCTCATCATCATTGTCAACACCCCCTATCTCCTCATCACTGGAGCCAACTTGGCAGTATGCTGCAGCTGCTGGGGCAACATGAGTGCCAGTTATTTGTGTGTCACTGGCACCCCCTTCCTCTAGGTTCATTATATTCCATTCCTCAACCTCAGAGATTGAATCAGAGCACTGTATTTGCTGCGCATCCTCAAGCAGCATGTCACTGTCATTGTAGTCAAACAATTAAGCTCCGTGTGTGATAGTGAGGCTACGGCAGGAGTAGCTGTGGAAATGGAGGCTGCATTAGATGCTTTGGCAGCTGAGGTGGACTGTAAAGCACTAAAAGCCTGGCTGGCAGAGGACTCGGAGGATGAGGATGGCCTGGTTAGCCAATCCACAAAATCCTCTGTATGTTGCTGCTGCTTAAGACGGCCAGCACCAGTTAGAAAGGACAAGCGTGTCCCTGCAGAGGATGCCCCACGTCCACGACGACCAGAGGCACAGCCAACCGACACAGAGGCTTCTTGCCCTCTTATCTGTGCCTGGGAGCGTCTGCCTGTCCTTTTTGGTCTGACATGGTGAGTGATATATAGATTAAATATATACAGAACTCTGATTCAACTTTGGTATAAAGATTTCCAGAACTCTGGTATAACTCAGTGAGACACCATGATAGCTGGCAGACAATGACAAGACGCAGATTACAATTCCCAGAAACCTCCTATAAATCAGTGAGACCCCCTGATGGGTGGCAGTGACAAGACACAGATTACCTCAATTCCCAAATATTTTGTAGAAATCAATGACCCCCAAAATACTGGGTGGCAGTAAGAACACACGGATTATAACAATTCCAAAATATTTTGTAGAAATTACTGACCCCCCAAAATACTTGGTCTCAGTGAGAACACACAGATTAGAACAATTCCCAGAAATATTGTAGAAATGAGAAACCCCCCCAGTAGCTGGTGGCAGACTGGCAGTGAGAACACACACTAACACAAGAACAATCTCCTCTCAAACACGTGCTGAAGCGCTGTGTCAAGCCTTATATAGTGTGCTGCGGGACTTAGCTCTGTGAGCCGATGATTGATCCGTGATTGGCATAGTCTTGAACCTGTCTTGCACCTGACCTGTGGTCAGGTGCAAGGGCACCTGACCTGTGGTCAGGTGCAAGGCTGTAGCCAATTACAAGCTTCAGGCCAGTGGTAAAGTGCATTGTGGTCCATTGTGGGCGAACATGCGGCGAACACGCGGAAATGTTTGTAGTTCGCGAACATGCGATGTTCGAATTGGAACTCCGAACTGAACAGTTCATCCCTACTCTTAAAATAAAAATCTGTAAACCCATTAAAACAAACTTACCTATTTGCATTGTTTATTTTTAAATCTTTATTTTTTTGTTTTTAAAAAACAGTGGCTTTGAGACATTATCTTTATGTAATAGTCAGCAATGAAAACTAGTCAATGCCATCACCTGATAGGCTAAAAGAGCAAAATAGAAAACATAACATTTCAACAGTTAAATACATTAAAACTTTGCCCTCATACTAAAGAGAAAGTAGGCAAGCATTGTTTCTAATAGTGTCATGTTAAAATAGCTGTGTTAGAGGGTGGGACATGTGTCACTTTAGACTTGGGGTGTGTGGGCAAGAGATTGGTTTGGGGTACAGGCCTGAGTTTAGTTATTATTTGCATTATCCCTCGTGTGCAGAATGTTTGTGTGATCTGTGATTATGTAAGAATGCATTGTCTAGTGTTTGTGGACCTGTTATCTGTTTCTATCTGAAATAGTTTGTAATCTGTTGCCTGTATGTAATGTAATGTAATTAGTTTTCTGTTTGTCCCGCCTTGTTAGAAATGTTAAATAATGTTTACTGTAACTGTCTAATCTAACGGACCTAATGGAATTGGATTTTTCATTCCAAGAAGTCAATGTTTGTGTTTGAATAATTAGGTCCTACTGGAAGAGGTTGTGAGTTTGTATATGCAAATGACCCCTGTGTAACCGTATAATTCTATGTGTGTCCCTGACCACAGATCTACAGTGCCGCCTTATTTCTGTGGGATACTAGCAGGCTCTATGTGTCCCAGTCCTTAACCCTTTCACTGTTGAGGCATTTCACCTCTGTGTGCTGAGCTCATTTTTACCACTTTCGCTCATCATATTTAAATGCGATTTGAACCCACATTTTATTTTGTGGCCCAGACATATATCGTTCTTTCCGGCAGACTCCGCAGATTCATAATATATCATTTTTATATGTATATGTCATGCCTGTATATTATGACATAAAATGCAATAAAAATTGAATTTTTAATCATCTGCAGCGTGTAAAGTGTTTTTTTTTCCACATTTTATCACATGAACGTTTGCGGTTATATTTTCTATGTGGTGCGCTTGTACAAAAATTAGAAAGGGGGACCTGTTACATTTTTTGGGGGAAATTACGTGCATTTTAGCAAACGCACCCCATAGAAAAAAAATCATTAGTGCAGCATCATTGTTCACATTATAATTGAAATGTGAACAATATTGCTGCATTAATAAAAACAACACACCAGAGCTAGGCCGCACTTCGGCGCCAGAACTCGCCGAAGTGCGGCCCGGCGCTTGAGGGGTTAAAGCCAGGCACCGCTTAAAAGGGGAGACTCTCCCCTTTTAAGTGGTGCCTGGCTTTTGGCGCTGTTCCTTACCAATCGGGAGGGAGAGGGATCCGAACGGATCCCCCCTCCCTTCCAGTCTATCTCCTGGCATTGCCGGGGGGGTCGCCTGGAAATGACGTCATCGCGAATGGCACGATGACATCATTTACGTTGGGAGGAGCTTGACTTCAGCTCCTGAGGACGCTGAAGCCAGAACGCCACGGGACCCCGGACAGAGAGGCAAGTATCTCCGCCGGGGGTCCCGCAAAGCTGATGACGTGTGCGTGAATGAGGACATGTCCCACACGTCCTCAGTAGTGAAAGGGTTAAACCTCGTCTAAGGACTGGAGGTAGGCACGGGAGTGTGCTTGGGTAGAACATGGGGGCGGGTTATGCGAGGTAGCGGCATTGGCAGATGTGACCCTGTTGGGGTACAGAGATCTGTCACAGAAGGCTGCACTCTTTAGAATACACTGATTTGCTTTTAACTTGTGGCCATATATATTGTACACATTTATTTCATGTTCTAGGATGAGAAAAAGATCAAAAGGAAAATATTTTAAAGCCTTCCAAGAACACCCCCAGTTACGGCAATGTTTTCTCCATTAATATAAGAAGCATCTTTTGAACAGAGAAATGATGCAACTCCAGCACATTCTTCTGGTTCTCCAGATCTAAGGAAAAAATTAAACATATTACAGAATAATTCACAATATAGTTTTAGTATCGTACAAAGGACTTTTTGACAAAATGTTAGAAGTGCCTCTCTGCAGAATAATTATTGCAGCATATGAATCCACATGCTGCATTGAAACTGATAGGTTAGGAAACCTAAAATTTGACCCAAAATATGCCTAAAAAAATCCTAAAAGAATTAAGTAAAGAAACTGTCATTCTATTGGTAGTAATCTACTTCCCATTCTTAAATAAGCAATAACAAAAGAGCTCATAAAAACAAAACAAAAAAAAAAAAACAACTGATCAGAATCATCTGAATTGCCGAAATGATCCGAATCGCCGAAATGAAGCGATCTGAAATTTTCGGATGGTTGATATTTCGTTTTCGGAAATGCTCCTGAAATATGAAAATGGATAATTTTTGCCGAATTTCGATTTGGAACCAAACAAATTGTGCATCTCTACTTGTTTTAAAAGGTACGATAATCCTGACTATAGTGAATATGATGATATGCTTCAAAGTGCAGATTCTCATGTAATTTTTTGGATATGAGTTTTGTGAAATGCCGGTGTTTGTCAGGATTGCGATACGGATTATGTTTGTTTGTATTTGCAACATCTGTGAATATTCCCTGTAATATTTTCACAAGGATGCCCGCAATCACTTTAGGGATTATTTAATAAGCCCCAAATTTGCCACTGAATTGCACCCAGTGATGACTTTCACGGTGCAATTTGTTGGCAGTTTGTCTATTCACTAAACTGTCAATTCGCCAAATACTGGCGAATTGACAGTTTAAAAAACAGTGCAGTCTGCCACACATTGGAAATGGGAAATTGTCTCCTAGAGAAGTAATGGTTATTCTATTCAGAGAATGCCGAACGTCAAAGTGTCAGTGAAATGCCCTGATTTTCGATGTTTCAGGGTGACACGTTTAACCAGGCGAATCCTAAAGGTTTCAATGAGAGAAAAAAAATAGCGGTTTAATTTTTTTTTATTCAACCATTTATTCTTTTCATTTTCTGCAAACCATCTTATAATTTATTTATTTTTTGGAACATCTTTTTGTATTGTTTAGGTAAAAGTTTTGATTCCCAATTTTTGTTTTTTTTTAAATAATGCTTTTTTAAAATTCTGTAACAGACCTTTTTATTCTTTTTCATAAGACCCTTTTTTATTATTTAGATATATTTTAATGCATTACTATTGGTTTAAACACCTATTAAAAGAATAGCAGAGTTCCAAATACTTTTTATTTTTGCAGTTTGGCAGCTCCATGTTGGACCCTGCTGGGAATAGGGAATTCAGTGCAGGGTGGGCAAAATGGAATCAACAAAGCACACTGAAGTGCGCTGAACCAGTAAGCACCGAAATTTCACTGCTTTCTGAATAACCCCTCTACATTTTGTTTTTAATATACATTTCTGATCTTTATCCTGTAACATCATCTTGATAAAAGTTCTTGGAACAGAAAGCTTCATCAATTCAACAACACAACAATAACACATTAATCAGAACTGATATAATTTGGATGTCCTTACCTTTGGACACCAATTGGAATTATCATTGATTCCAGTTCTTTGGTATTTCGTATCTGCCAGAAACATAGCACATGTTAAGAATATGCTTTTACATAAGTATACTTTGTATTCAGAAATTAAAATAATGTATGTGATTTTAATAAGATGGGTTTGTCTTTTGAATTTCAAAGTGATTTATAAGAGAAAAATTGTATTAACTTCAAAGAGAATTAACTTTGCTCTGCTCTGTTCAGTGCAAGGTTTAGCAAAATACTGTAAATGTGGGACAAAATCTGTACTTTATCATACATACAATACACACCCATGGACAAACTTATAAAATGATAGGCCACTGACACAGATCCCGGATATGCTCTGCCTGTTTTTTACTTATTGGGGTTGGCTTCTGCTGAATGAGTTATGAACTGTAAATTCCTTTGCCAAATTTGGTGGTCCTGGCCAATTATACAACCATTCCAAGCTTTGAACATCGTACTATAGGTAAGCTGACCAGCATAACCCTTTACTCCACTAAATTCTACTTCTTCACCTGGATCTGTCAACATATAAACAATTCCTGACTGCATCTATTTTCTAAGCTACTGTTCCAATGTATTCTACAGTATATTGTATTTATTATTTCTTAATCTGTAAAATAAAAATATAAATCCTATGTGTAGTTAAAACCAATGTTGTCTCTACTGGCACCATTAATGAGTTTTTCAGCCTAGTGTCTTTCTATCAAAATGCACTTGTCATGCCCAGAAAGAAACTATCCTGAGGGAACTAGGCCCAGATAGACAAGAGGCTCAAAATGCACACTCTAAAAGGAAATCTAAAAGTGTATCTATTTATTAATATAGATCTAATAAAACTTGAAACCACACACCGACTACATAAAAGATATAGGGCTCTATTACATTCTTCGCGCAAACGTTAACGCGTGCGCAAAAACGCATTAACGTGAGGGGAAAAACCCTTTGCGCTGAACGTCATTTTACAATGTCCGCGCAAATAAATGCGCATTAACGTCTACTGCGGGTGAACCTGCACGAGCATACTGTACTGCGCGCGTCCTATACTTTACATTGTGAACGCAAATGCGTTTGTGTGCTGGTACGCGGATGGTATTACAATCTATGCGCAAAATTTAACGCACACCGTTTGTGCACATAATTTTAACGTCTTTGAAAAGCTGGTGGTAATGGCAAATCTGAACATCCTGGCCGAACCCAAATACACCAGCCAAAAAAAAATACAGCACAGTATAGTTACACATTCTACGCATACCCAAACAATAAAATTGAGAAGTTGTGCGTGGTTTTTTTATTGATGCAGTATATATGCGCAGATTGACTTTGACAGGCGCAAAAACTTAACGTGAGCCAATTGTGGTTCTTAATTCTGATTGGCTGAATCGCGTGAACAGAACAGTCCGCACACTGATTTCTGCGTGCAACGTTGCTGCGTGCGCATTTTACGTGTCCGTTTTACGCGCGTTATTTTTTGACGGATGAAAAATGTGTGAGGATTGTAATACCAGCGGTGTTTAACGCGCGATAACATTTAACGCTGTGCACAAAAATTCACGCGTTCTGTGTGCGTTTTTGCGTGAAGAATGTAATAATGCCCATAATGTCATAGTAATGTCAAATGTAAGTGATTTTTGGACAGTTGAGTTATTACTAGACAGGTAGGAAAGCAGGCCGTCAGTGGTCTGCAGTCATAGGATAGAAGGAAATAAGAATAAACTGCACTGTACCTGAAGCAGGGACATGCCGTCAGGGGAGGCAGGTGAGGCAGAGCCTCACCTGCCATTAAGTGATAAAATCACCGGCTCCTCACTGCCCCACCGTCAATTAGGAACAGATGAATTCTGCTCCTCAGAGCCTCAGAGACACTGAGAGAGCAATGGAATAGCTTGGACCATTGGTCCAAGCTATTAAAAAAAAAAATGCCTGCAAGATCTGGTCCTGAAAAAAAAGACCCAGATTCGAATCTTAGTCAGAGCACCTCTCCAGTAATTGTCCTGGGGCAAGACACCTAATGGTACATACTTACCTGCCACACTATCAGTTGTGGAGTCCAGTGGTAACTTCTCTACCCTTCAACCATGTAGAAGCAATTCAAAATACCATTCAGCACATCCCTCCAATACAACTGTAGAGAAGCAAGTCTCAACTTTACGAGAAGGAGGTACCTTTGCGTTATAGATAACAGCATTATCCATGTTTGACTATAGTTTAAATAGCTGGTCTAATGCATTTGAGTTCCACTATTCCTTGCAAACTCCATGATTATTTTTAACCAAGGTTTTCAATTTTAATTGGCGTTACTGATCACTATAGGAACCAGATGCGTTGAGTGTGACTTGCCATCAAACAAAACAACGCAACATGGTTAGCACTTAGGATCTTTATTGATTCACATGCAGGGTGTGCCCATCCCGGTGGAATGGATTGTGAATGCGCTTATGGGTAATGTATTTATACACGTCTTAAGTAACACTGTAACCTTGTGAATGGCTCCTGTGTGGGTCGAAACGTCAATTTTTTTATGATTTGAAATAACAAGTTGGGTAGGGCTGAGAGTGCTCTAACAGCTACCTACTACAGTTCACATACTGTACCAACATAGTTATGTCCTGGCTATAGTCTGAAATGGCATACATTGCATGAAGTTATAAAAATGTGATCAATGCATTTTGTCACAATCTGGCATCATCAGGGGCTAGGGATAAGGTAACTTGTAATCAGAAAATCTAGAGAGAGGAACCAAATCAGCTCATGGTTACCTATCATGCTTAACATGCTATGGACTCTCTTGATAGAGAATCACTTTTATATATGTTATTTTTTGCCAACACAATGCATAGAAAATGTCTGTGTGATTTCTAATCAAAACCTTTTGGTCAATCACTTCCAGTGGCATGCCTAGGGAGTGATAGCTGTGGAAAAACAGCCACTGCTCACTTCTGGCAGCTGATTCATTACCGACACAATAATTAATGAGCTAACACACCGGTGACATGACAGAGAGTCAATTTTGCATGAAATATAATCTGCAATGCACAATGAAGGAGGAATATAGTGTCAACTGGTGCTGGAGTAACCAGGTGTAAGGGCAGTTTGCAGTGGTTCATTAAGGGATGAGATATTGCTTTGATCTTTTATGACCTAATGGAACATCGTAGGGAAAGTGAAACTGTCAAGTATAGGTTCACTTTAAATACAAAGCGTGATAAAACTGGTGAAATGACTAATATTGACATGTTGGTTGTTCAGTTAATTATGAGAAATGAATTAATAGCCCTGCTAAAACACTGTCCGATATTTACCAGTAGCCATTCAAACATAGAGGCTCTCGTTAAGTTCAAATTTGGAAAAGATTCTGAACATCTTGCCTCTTGTTGAGTGACTCAGTAAAATGTTTCTAGTTCTGCCAAGAAGTTTAATAAAACCCGTTTGCAGGGATCTTGAAATGTGTGGAAAAGAGAAGTTTAGTTAATAATACTTTCTATTTAATCTGGAGAAACAACTCACTCACAGTAGAATGCATATGAACAGGGGCGGACTGACAACTCATGGGGCCCCGGGCAATAAGAAGTCATGGGGCCCCTTGTGCTACACCCACCCACAAACCACGCCCACATTAAGCCCCACCCAAATATCCGTGTTTTAGAATTTTATTTCTCTACACCATTTTCAATCAAAATAACTCTTACAGGGTTATTTAGAGAGTGGTGAAAAGCAGGAGAATAACTGGAGAATGGAAAAGTCTAGGTCAAAATATTCTCCCATTCATCTCACTTTCCAAATCGGCTATTTTGACCTAGAATTTTCCATTCTCCAGTCATTCTCCTGCTTTTCACCACTCTCTGAATAACCCTGATATTAAGAAAACAAAGACAAATGAACTTAAACAAAGTCCAAAAACCTCTTATTACAGGTAGAGGTACATTTCCATAAGGTTTTAAATGTGTTAACAAAATATAAGAAGTGCAACAACTACTATGTCTACTTATTAACTGAACACTTCCAAAATAAATATTTTATTTTAATAAGATAATATGGAAAATTAAGTTTTAACACAGACAATACAACAATTCACTTAATAAATAAATTTTAGTAGCAATCTCAAAACGTAGCAACAGGGAAATCACAATAGAAAATGTAAACACTTGAAGGTTTGTTGTAAAGTATTCAACCTTCATCTGAGCACGTCAACCTATGGTTTGACAGTTATAAAACAAATCTTGTAAAAAAATATACACACAAGTGAAAAACATTTAAGATTCACTAACAATTAAATGACACACTAAATATAACACACCTTGACCTGCACTTTACAATAAAACTCAGAGTAATGTGCGGTGTGTATCACAGAGCACCACAGCAATAAATCTCACTGTAATGTCCGGTGTGTATGATCACATCACAGAGCACCACAGCAATAAACCTCACAGTAATGTGCACTGTGTATGAGCGTATTACAGAGCACCACAGCAATAAACCTCACTGTAATGTGCAGTGTGTATGGTCATATCACAGAGCACCACAGAAATAAACCTCCAGTAATGTGCACTGTGTATGAGTGTATTACAGAGCTCCTCAGCAATAAACCTTACTGTAATGTGCAGTGTGCAAGAGTGTATCACAGAGCTCCACAGCAATAAAACTAACAGCAATGTGCACTATCACAGAGCACCACAGCAATAAACCTCACTGTAATATGCAGTGTGTATGGTCGTATCACATAGCACCACAACAATAAACCTCCAGTAATGTGCACTGTGTATGAGTGTATCACAGAACTCCACAGCAATAAACATCACAGCAACAGGGCCGCCATCAGGGCATTACGCCCCATACAGCAGTAAGGGCCGGTGCCGGGGGGGCCCGGGCCGTCGGGGTCCCCGCTGGGGCCGCCGGGCCCCGCTGGGGCCGCCGCCGGGCCCCTTGCGCTGTTACTATGATGGCGGCCGCTGCCTACTGGCGCTGCGCCTGCGGCGCATATCATTTTATTTTCCTTGGTCTGGCCGGGCCAGGGGCGGGCCAAGCAGCGTGCGTCTACTTCCAAGGCACGCTGCTTTGGCACCGCCCCCAGTCACGTGTGAGACGGCGCACACGTGGGAAAGCTGTGACACCGCGCGGTGGAGAAGAAAGAAGAAAGAAGCGGAGAAGAAAGAAGCGGAGAAGAAAGAAGAAAGAAGCGGAGAAGAAAGAAGCAAGAAGCGGAGAAGAACCAGTCCAGGACAGAAGACTGTAGTGGCGGGTGAGTAGGACGGGGTCAAGACCGGGCCCATCCCCAGGCACCCAGGCCCATCCCGGGGACCGGGCCCAGGCCATCCCCAGGCACCAGGGCCCGGGGCCCAGCCCAGGCCCATCCCCGGGGTCCAGACAGGGCCTGGGGACCAGACCGGGCCAGGCCCATCTCCAGGGACCAGACGGGGCCCAGGCCCATCCCGGGGACCAGTCCGGGCCCAGGCTCATCCCAGGGACCAGGCCCATGCCCGGGGGGACCAGGCCCATCCCCTGGTCCAAGCCCATACCGGGCCCGGGGACCAGACAGGGCCCGGGGACCAGACAGGGCCCAAGCCCATCCCGGGGACCAGTCCGGGCCCAGGCTCATCCCAGGGACCAGGCCCATGCCCGGGGGGACCAGGCCCATCCCCTGGTCCAAGCCCATACCGGGCCCGGGGACCAGACAGGGCCCGGGGACCAGACAGGGCCCAAGCCCATCCCGGGGACCGGGCCCAGGCCCATCCCGGGGACCGGGCCCAGACCCATCCGGGGACCGGCCCAGACCCATCCCCAGGCACCGGGGACCAGACCGGGCCCAGGGCCATCCCCAGGGACCAGACCGGGCCTAGGCCCATCCCCAGGGACCAGACCGGGCCCAGGCCCATCCCCAGGGACCAGACCAGGCCCAGGCCCATCCCCAGGGACCAGACGGGGCCCAGGCCCAGGCCCATCCCCAGGGACCAGACGGGGCCAGGCCCATCCCCAGGGACCAGACCGGGCCCAGGCCATCCCCAGGGACCAGACGGGGCCCAGGCCCATCCCCAGGGACCAGACCGGCCCAGGCCCATCCCCAGGGAGCAGACCGGGCCCAGGCCCAGGCCCATCCCCAGGACCAGACCGGGCCAGGCCCAGGCCCATCCCCAGGGACCAGACCGGGCCCAGGCCCATGGACCAGACCGGGCCCAGGCCCATCCCCAGGGACCAGACCAGGCCCAGGCCCATCCCCAGGGACCAGACCAGGCCCAGGCCCATCCCCAGGGACCAGACCGGGCCCAGGCCCATCCCCAGGGACCAGACCGGGCCCAGGCCCATCCGCAGGGACCAGGCCCATCCCCAGGGACCAGACCAGGCCCAGGCCCATCCCCAGGGACCAGACCAGGCCCAGGCCCAGGCCCATCCCCAGGGACCAGACGGGGCCCAGGCCCAGGCCCATCCCCAGGGACCAGACGGGGCCCAGGCCCATCCCCAGGGACCAGACGGGGCCCAGGCCCATCCCCAGGGACCAGACGGGGCCCAGGCCCATCCCCAGGGACCAGACCGGGCCAGGCCCATCCCCAGGGACCAGACCGGGCCCAGGCCCAGGCCCATCCCCAGGAGCAGACCGGGCCCAGGCCCAGGCCCATCCCCAGGGACCAGACCGGGCCCAGGCCCAGGCCCATCCCCAGGGACCAGACCGGGCCCAGGCCCAGGCCCATCCCCAGGGACCACACCGGCCCAGGCCCATCCCCAGGGACCACACCGGGCCCAGGCCCATCCCCAGGGACCACACCGGCCCAGGCCCATCCCCAGGGCCCAGTCCCCAAGGCCCAGACCCCAGGGCCAGACCCCAGGGCCCAGACCCCAGGGCCCAGTGCCCAAGGCCCAGACCCCAGGGCCCAATCCCCAAGGCCCAGACCCCAGGGCCCAGTCCCCAAGGCCCAGACCCAGGCCCCAGACTCCAAGGCCCAGACCCAGACCCTATGGCCCAGACCCAGGGACCAGACCCCAAGGCCCAGACCCTAGGGACCAGACCCCAAGCCCAGACCCTAGGGCCC
The DNA here is from genome assembly GCA_009667805.1 of Leptobrachium leishanense. Classification (NCBI taxonomy): domain Eukaryota; kingdom Metazoa; phylum Chordata; class Amphibia; order Anura; family Megophryidae; genus Leptobrachium; species Leptobrachium leishanense. The sequence continues at coordinate 187,921 of RXON01000090.1, read as the reverse complement.
AGACCCAGACCCTAGGGCCCAGACCCTAGGGCCCAGACCCCAAGGCCCAGTCCCCAAGGCCCAGACCCCAGGGCCCAATCCCCAAGGCCCAGACCCCAGGGCCCAGTCCCAGACCCAGGGCCCAGTCCCCAAGGCCCAGACCCAGGGCCCAGTCCCAAGTCCCCAAGGCCCAGACCTCAGTGCAAAGGCGCAGACCTAGGGCCCAAGGCCCAGACCCTAGGGCCCAGTCCCCAAGGCCCAGACCCTAGGGCCCAGACCCCAGGGCCCAGACCCCCAGACCCAGACCCTAGGGCCCAGACCCAAGGCCCAGTCCCGAAGGCCCAGACCTAGGGCCCAGACCCCAAGGCCCAGACCCAAGGCCCAGACCCCAAGCCCAGACCCCAAGGCCCAGACCCTAGGCCCAGACCCAGACCCTAGGACCCAGGCCCAGACCCAGGCCCAGACCCCAGGGCCCAGACCCCAGGCCAGACTCAGGGCCCAGACCCCAGGCCAGACTCAGGCCCAGGGACCAGACCCCCAAGGCCCAGTCCCTAGGGCCCAGACCCCAAGGCCCAGTCCCCAAGCCCAGACCCCAGGGCCCAATCCCCAAGCCCAGACCCCAGGGCCCAGTCCCAGACCCCAGGGCCCAGTCCCCAAGGCCCAGACCCCAGGGCCCAGTCCCAAGTCCCCAAGGCCCAGACCTCAGTGCAAAGGCGCAGACCCTAGGCCCAAGGCCCAGACCCTAGGGCCCAGTCCCCAAGGCCCAGACCCTAGGGCCCAGACCCCAGGGCCCAGACCCCCAGACCCAGACCCTAGGGCCCAGACCCCAAGGCCCAGTCCCGAAGGCCCAGACCCTAGGGCCCAGACCCCAAGGCCCAGACCCAAGGCCCAGACCCAAGGCCCAGACCCAAGGCCAGACCCTAGGGCCCAGACCCAGACCCTAGGACCCAGGCCCAGACCCAGGCCCAGACCCCAGGGCCCAGACCCCAGGCCAGACTCAGGGCCCAGACCCCAGGCCAGACTCAGGGCCCAGACCCCCAAGGCCCAGTCCCTAGGGCCCAGAACCCAGGGCCCAGACCCCAGACCCAAACCCAGGGCCCAGACCCCAGGGCCAAGACCCCAAGGACCAGACCCCAGGCCAGACTCAGGGCCTAGACCCCAGGCCAGACCCCAGGGGCCAGACCCGAAGGCCCAGCCCAGACCACAAGGCCCAGAGCACAGACCCCAAGGACCAAACCAGACTCAGGGACCAGGCCCAGACCCAAAGGCCATCATATACATCCCATTACTGTGAGATTTATTGCTGTGGATTCTGTGATACGTTCATACACACCGCACATTACTATGGAGTTTTATTGCTGTGAATTCTGTGATACGCTCATACACACTACACATTACTGGGAGTTTTATTGCTGTGGTGCTATTTTATGTCCTTTTTTTTTGAAGGGGGAGAAAAGCTGTTAGAGGTTGATGGAGTGCCGGGGGGGGGGCCCCATCGTGAGCTTTAGTAAGGGGCCCCATCATTTCTGATGGCTGCCCTGCACAGCAATGTGCACTATGTATGATCATATCACAGACCACCACAGCAATAAACCTCCAGCAATGTGCAGTTTGTAAGAGCATATTACAGAACTCCACAGATATAGTACTCTCTCACGATAAAGGCAGCGAGTATGAATGTACACCGGATCCAAAGCAATACGCTAATGGTAAAGGCAGTGGCTCGTTTCTTTTTCATGTCCATCTCCCCACCTCCCTTTTCAGTCAATTTCTTTTAATTTCACACACCCCCCTTTCATTTCACACCCCCCTTTCATTTCATCCCCCTTTGAGGTGTTCCTCCACTGTCTTTGATTGCCCACACAAAGGAGCGATATATAATGCATTTCTGGTTATATCTATGGCTACTATCTGGTTAAACTGGTGTTAAGTTCCATCCTATTGAAATAGCTTGCTATTGGGATCTGGATAATTTGGTACTTCACAATAAGAAGCAATATATGGCTATTTACCGGTCTTTTGTTATGTATCTACACTGTAACCAACGCATTAATCAACCATACAAATAAGAGATATGCAGGGAAATTGTGTAAAAAATTTGTTAAGGGTTATTTTTGGTTATTTTGGTCTCCCTTATTCCTTGGGACTCCAGGGGAAGTCTTTAGCCTCTGATGACTGTTTTATTGCTAGAGCTATAGTGTCTAGTTACAAGGACCTTTTAGATGCATACAGATCTCTTATGTGTTTGCATGAAGCGTTCAGCGTGAAGTAACACAGGTCACAGCTATGAGCCGAGCAGACAGATTCCAATTAATTTATTACTACAGAGCACGAATGATTGGAGACTCTGGGAGAAACCTTTAACCCTTAATGACAGCTTTATTGTTGAGAAGATAATATCCAGTGTCTACTTACTGGGATTGCTTAATGCAGAAGGAGATCTCCAAGTGTCCGCACAAGGCTTTCAATGAAGCTGAAGTTAGCTCCTTAATTGGCCAGCTTCTTATTCTCACACTGAAGATAGCTTCTTATTCAGGCAGCTTCCTGTTCAGTGACTGAAATTGGCTGCTTATTCGCCAAGATATTATTCCTCAAAGAATAATGTCAATAAAAAGTATATCGAACAATTGGACAATTCTAACACATTCATATGATGAAATAAATTTATCCAGATAACTGGCACCCCCCCCCACTCGTTTCAATGGTAAAAAATGAATAAGTAATTGGTGATTTTCTCTATGAAAATCATCTTGGCTCACCCCAAACTGACTAGTTTTCTATCAATTAGACCAGGGGTCAGCAACCTTGGCTCCCTGATGTTTTGGGAACTACATTTCCCATATGGCTCAGTAACCCATTAGGCTGACTGAGCCACATGGGAAATGTAGTTCCCAAAACATCAGGGAGCCAAGGTTGCTGACCCCTGAATTAGACTGTTCTCTATCAGAAAAAACATAATCTAGTCCGAGCCAAACATTATTGAGCATTATTAAGCAAACTGGCATCAAACATAGCCCCCCCCCGCTCATTAAATGCAATGAGAAAAAATAAGTAACTGATGATTTTCTCTATGAAAATCATCTTGGCTCACCCCAAACTGACTAGTTTTCTATTAATTATGTGGTATGCATTTGGTTTTGATGCATCCCTACTCTATACATAGCGCTCCCTGCGTCCCTATAATATATTTATATACAGTTGTGTTCAAAATTATTCAACCCCCAATGCTGTAAAGGGTTTTAGGGAATTTAGTGTACATTTGTAATTGTATTCAGAATGAAATCCTACAAGGACTTTTTTAAAGAACCATATGCAACTAAAATGACATCAATTGGTTTTGTAATACAGTAGTAAATGTTTCTTTTGTGAATTCTTCATTGACACAATTATTCAACCCTTAAAGACTACCACTGTGAAGAACAGAGGTTCATTCAAGTGTTTTCAATCAGGTATTGAAAACACCTGTGGATGTCACGGAGCAGCAATAAAGCATAATAAGCACCAATTAGGCAGCTTTAAAATGACTGTGATACTCAGCTCCTTCTAGACATTTACTGGTGTGGTTACAAACATGGTGAAGTCAAGAGAATGGTCCAGGAAGACAAGAGAAGAGGTGATTACTCTTCACAGGAAGTGCAATGGCTATAAGAAGATTGCAAAGACGTTAAACATACCAAGGGAGACCATGGGAAGCATCATTCGCAAATTCAAGGCAAAGGGCACTGTTGAAACGCTACCTGGTCGTGGCAGAAAGAAGATGCTGACTTCGACTGCTGTGCACTACCTGAAGCGTAGAGTGGAGAAAAGTCCCCGTGTGACTGCTGAGGAACTGAGAAAAGATTTGTCAGATGTGGGTACTGAAGTTTCAGCTCAGACAATACGGCGCACACTGTGTAATGAAGGCCTCCATGCCAGAACTCCCAGGCGCACCCCCTTGCTGTATCCAAAGAATAAGAAGAGTTGACTGCAGTATGCCAAAAGTCATGTGGACAAACCACAGAAGTTTTGGGATAGTGTTCTGTGGACTGATGAAACAAAATTAGAACGGTTTGGGCCCATGGATCAACGCTATGTTTGGAGGAGGAAGAACAAGGCCTATGAAGAAAAGAACACCTTGCCTACTGTGAAGCATGTTTTGCTTCTGTTTTGCTTCTGCAGGTACAGGGAAGCTTCAGCGTGTGCAAGGTACCATGAATTCTCTTCAGTACCAGGAGATATTGGATGACAATGTGATGCAGTCCGTCACAAACCTGAGGCTTGGGAGACGTTGGACCTTTCAACAGGACAATGATCCCAAGCATACCTCCAAGTCCACTAGAGCATGGTTGCAGATTAAAGGCTGGAACATTTTGGAGTGGCCATCGCAGTCACCTGACTTAAATCCGATTGAGAACCTCTGGTGGGACTTAAAGAAAGCAGTTGCAGTGCGCAAGCCTAAGAATGTGACTGAACTGGAGGCTTTTGCCCATGACGTATGGCGAAGATACCGTAGATCTCTGCAAGACACTTGTGTCAAGCTATGCTTCACGTTTAAAAGCTGTTATAACTGTAAAAGGATGTTGTACTAAGTACTAAGATTGAATGTCACTTGGGGGTTGAATAAAACTGATAATGATGTGAGCACAGAAAAGACATTTGTGGTTATTTCATTATAAATGTTATGTTATATTTGTCTGACCTACACGTGCCTCTTTGATTTAATTGTAAGCAAGATGACTGAATGATCAAAATCCATGTCAAACTGGCCAAAACACTCAATTTCAGTGGGGGTTGAATAATTTTGAACACAACTGTATATCACATGGGGTTGCTATATGATCAGGGCTACCTTTTTTATACTATTCCTATTAAATTGGCAGTAATTTTTATGTATTTTATTCAATAGAAACTTTTTTGTCTATATGACATGCACTTTTGTGAAAATAGAAGATTTTTGTGTGCACATTTTAATTTAGTTATTGGATTCCTGTCCAGTACGGAGAGAAGCAAACATCATGCAGTGTAGCCTGGCTGTGAGGCGGAGCGTCGTGAAGTCAAGCCTGCAAAATCTTTGCTTCACTACGCTGTGCGTCGCTACCCGCTCAGTGTATCTCAGGCTTTAAGCTCAGCCACACGCATCCTCTCCATAGGACTCAATTGAAACAGATGCCGGCGGTCACATGACCTGCTGGAGCTCGTCTTGCGAGATCCGGCCGGTCAGCGTAGTGATATGCAGGGGGAGACTGGGGGGACTTTTTCCCCCAGTTTTTCCCTGCTCCCACCGTACTGAGGAGGAGGCGGACAGAGCCGCAGGCTTCGCCGCGAACCAGGAGGTGAGTATACGAGTTTTAAGAAAAATTTTAGGCTGGTGTTAATGTATTCTGCAGAAGCGGAATTCGTTAGCACCAAATCCTTGCTCTGGTTAACTTTTTGTTAATCGCAGCCAGACGTTAATCAGCGCTGGGACTTTGTAATCCTAACGCTGATTAACACTTTGCGCTCCCCATGTTAAGTATAGGGAGTGCAAAGTACAGTAACCTCGCGCAGAGAAGCACAAGATACCAACGCAAACGGGTTACTTAACCTGTTAGCGTTTGGATTCTAATTTGCGTTAACTACTTGGGCTAAGGTTAACGCTCACGCAGGTGAGCGCTAACGTTAGTGTGACAGAACAGCCGTCACTTTCAAGTTATTGGCACATAAAACGTTAAGGCTAGGGTCAGACTAATGCAGTATTAACGTGCGTTTAGCCGCACTAAATCACGGCCGTGCTAGCAGCAAATTACATCCAATGCCGGGCAGCATACGAATTGGCAAACGAATTGGCAAACGAACGCATTTTTTCGAGAACGTCAAACCGCTAGTACTGACGTACAGAGTGCGCTGCGTCCGCTAGCAGCATGTGTGCGTGAATAGGAGACGTCAGATGCTGCTAATGTTCGGCCAACATAACGTCCAGACGCAAAAAGTGTTTTATTGATGGTCCATACAAAATCACGGATGAAAATGCGCATCGTATGACCGCTATCGCGCATTCCGTGAAAAAAATACGTCCTTTCGTTCGAACGCACTTTTTCACGGACAACGCGAAAAATGCGTTAGTCTGACCCTAGCCTAAAAGTTCGTTGGTTCAAAGTTAAATTTCGTTTATACAATTTATGTCTGTATGATCCCTGTGTGTATTGTGTTTCCCCTCGCAATTCCCCGCACCAAACACACCTGTATTCCCTCACAATTTAATACCACCTAAATTGCCCAGTTTTCGTTCCCCCAAGTTTATAATTCGTTGCATGACCCTGATGTTTATTAAGTTCTTTGACATCCTGCCTTGCCTAGCCACCGTGGTTTATCTGCCCAGCGCAACCCTGATACAGCTGCCACCAGCCAAGACCTAGCACAGCCGACATGCCTTACACCCTGCACCTCTCAGCCCTGTACATGCCACCAGAGTGCTTTTTGGTCAGAAGGGCTCTGGGAACATGGTGCCACTGCGCGGTGAGTTGTAAAGGGGAGCGCCACAGAGATCACCCCTCAATCAGCTGCTAAACTCAGGCCGGGCTTCCAGGTGCAGAGAAAATCCTGGGTTCGGAATCAGAGCCCGCACTCCAGGAGGGTGGAATTTCACGGGCAGGGAACAGCCCAGGGCGGGCCAGACAGTGTGGCACCAAGAGCAGAGCTCGAGCTAGGGGCAGGGGCAGCCCATGTTAAGTATACCAAAAGGGCTATGGCTGGTGGCAGTGTTAAAACTGGCGCCGGATGTCTGAGGGCTGGCATGGGAGAAACAATGGGACTGTACCATATAAATGTGTCTGTATTGTTCAAAAATAAACCAACCTGCTTAACCTGCACTACACCTCAACGAGTATTTGATAAGAGGAACTATCTGCTAGGTATTTCCTATGGCTGACTCGCTAGCTTCCAGCAAGGGACCTGACGCCAGCTCGCTACAGCAGCTTGACTTTTTGCTGCAGATTAAGGAATAAACAGTTTATAAGATATTGAATCAAAACAGGAATATTTTTAACATTGAAACCTATAGGATTCGCCTGAATAAACCTGCCGACTGAAACCACTGAATAGCAGGGCATTTCACTGACATTGCTCTGCTGTTTGGTGTCTGTGAATAGATTAACCATTACTTCTCTATGGGGGATTTCACTGCCGTCGAACAGGCAACATATTTGCAGGCAATTCACCTAAATTTGGCGAACTGCCTGCTTTCTGAATAGCTGAATGACCCCGAAAATGCACCGTACGGGGAAATTCATTGTTTGGTGCCATTTCGGGGCCAGACCGGCTCTTTCTGAATAACCCTTATAGTAAAGTTTCAGGAAACTTCGGACTCAGAAGCTCCGCAGTCGAAGAGGAGGAGCTGCGCACAGCGAGGGACAAAAGGAGAGTAAAATCACTTCAAAATAAAAAAATTAAATAATTGTGCAGAGGCTGTCGGCAGCATTTGCCCAATTATTTTATGGAAAAGGGTAAAATCTATTTTCAATAGAGTGTCATTTTAAGTGATTTTTGTTTTTCAACAAACATTTGAAACTTCAATCAACAGAGCTTGAAAAATCGCTCACTTACCTAAGATCGATAGGTGAAGGGGGTGGAGTGACCTGCTGCTTTCTCTGGCCATTATCAACAGACAATTGTGAACAAATATTCCTCAGCATTATTTTTTGGTTCTACGCAACCCACTGAAGTGAACATGCAGGACTTTTGCAGGATTGCCCTGAGCTCCTTGGAGTCCATTGCACTCTTGGAGCCGATACTGGTGAGAGCGGCACTGCTTTTATGGATCAGTAGCTGAAAAATATGCTGGCTCAGGCCAGAATAGCACCGTTAATGGTGAGCCACAAATAGAAAATAAAATCATGCAGCTTTTTTCAAATTGTGGATCCCAGTTGATGACTGGGATATGATTAGCCAAGGTCGTAAAAGGGGCTAAAATGAGGAGGGCGAATTGGCGGTCAGGTTGCCCAGACAGTGGTCCAGAAAGTGATCCCAACTTTTCTAATGGAGTCCTGATTAGTAGTGAAGGAGAAAGGGTGGAATGAGGTAGAGCATCACTAATAAAACTGCCTTGCATTGCAGTTTTGCCATCTTGCTTTATTCATCACAAATGCGGGCAGCATACGGACAGAGACACCAGCATTCTATGAACATTGTTTACTTTACTACTGGCTGCACCGCTCTCAGCTGGTAACGTAAGCCAGCATTCTCACTGACTCTTCCATGTCACCAACTCTCCCAACTCACTGGCTCATCCATCTGCAGTTCGTGTACTCCTTTGTCTTCTTACATATCCCACTTTGGGAACAACTGTTCAATGACAATCATTTTGGCTCACCCATGAATGAATTTTTTTTTATTAAGTGGCTTCTCTTCCGTTGCAAAAAAAACAACAAAATTTTGCCTGAGCCAAACAATATTGAGACAACTCGAACCCTGACATTAATTCTTTTAAATGCTAAACTAAAATGATCAAATCAATGACTTTTTCAAAGAAAACTCTCTTTTTTTCATTTGAATTATTTATTTTAGAATTTGAATACAGATAGTAAAAAGAAAGTAAGTGATGAACAATGGCCACGCAGGACCATAAAATGTCATCTATAGAGTCATGAAATAGTAAAAATAAAATGGAGGGGAAGGGGGTAAAGGAGTAAGTGGAGTAAAACAAATCCAAACAAATCGAGAGGGGCAGACCAAAAAAAGTGGTCTAGTCTGGCAGGGCGGGGGCATCATGAAGGGGGGGGGGAAATCAAAAGGGGGGGGGAGGCAAGGGACTGCCCAGTAAATCATGGCGTACCCTGCTCACCCAAGCTACCTAACTGAAACCGGGGGCCTGGGAAGAGTCCACAAGGCTGGGAGATCTGGGGCCAAGAGGGAGGCCCGAGCCTAGGCTGCCACCCTAGTGGCTCGCACAGGTGTCTACCCAGTGTCCCATACCAAAAAATAAATAAAAGGTGGATCACCACCCCCAGCCGGACTCCCACGTCAATCCTGGATAAAAGGGTCACACAGGGAACCCCGCATAAATAGTTGGGCGGTGAGGAGGGTGAAAAATGTGGGAAATCAAAAACATCCTCAGAATGTTACAGCAAATGAGGAGAAATAAAAAATGCCTTCAGCATAAGTCGAGCTACTTAAAAAGAAAAAAAAAGGGGAAATGGTGGAGGGTGTGAAATCACAGACAAAAATGAGCAGCACGGCCTCAGAAAAATTGGGGCGAACAGTCCCAGCTATCCCAAGGAAAAACAGATGTAGAGGGGAGTCATTCATCTGGGCTCTGAAGGTAGACCCTTGGGGGACCATGTGGAGCAGCCAAGAGCCCCACGATGGCAAAACGGCCTGCGCCGCCTCTGTGGTTGCGGCAGAGTAGGCCTTTCCCTCCCAGGTAACATCATGAGAACCTGAGGCGCCCCAGTGATGTTGAATCCCACAGCCCCATAGCAGAGCTGTGACATCGCCAAAACGCGCCATGCAGCCAACGCCAAAATGGTAAGCCTCAATAAAAGGTGATACAAGTAGAGGTAAAGGTGACCTTAAAAGTGGGGCCAGCCGCTGCAAGGATCCGAGACTGGGTAAGCACATCTCTGGTGGTCAATATAACATCATGCGGGAGGAGCCTGGCAGTGGCAGCCTTCTGAACACGCATAGCTGAAACAATAGGGGAGTCCAGGAAGGTCGCAGTGTTGAAAGAAGGTGAGTCAACAAGTTGCCCAGATAAGCGAGGAGCCCCTTATCACAGACATCCTACAGGATCCCCCACAAGTGGATATTCCAGCGCCGGTGCCGATTCTCCAAGGCCAGGACCGCAGAGCTGAAGCGGACAACTTGCATCTGGAGATCTGCGACTGTAGCATCCGTTGTGCCAGCGCCACCACCACCGTCTCCTGAGAATGGGAATGGACCTCAGCAACCCGAGTCTGCATGGACTCCACAGCAGAGCATATCTCGTTCAGGTCGCTGTGTCACAAACCCCGAAAGTCATCCATGACCTTTTGAAGGTCACTGCAGTGAGTGGCGGAGCCCGGCCTGCGCCTATGCAGCTTCGACACTCAACCCTGTCAATGGGGTCGTCAGAGGATTCGGAGTTCGCCGAGGTCCCACAACAGCGGTCCCGCATCCCTCCTTCGCGCCCGACACCCAGCGAGACCCTGATATCTAGGAGATATGATCCCTTGTGACGTTCTGGGTCTCTGGCGCCCCCTCTGGCAATACTGGACATTGCTTTTAGTTCTGGACATTTGGTTCACGTCCAAGCCTGATCAGTACCTGGACTCCATTGGTTCACCCTGGACCATTTTGTATAAATGGAGACCACTCCCTTAGTAGGGTGCGGTCTCATTCATCCTGGATCAGTCATTCAGCTCATGTCTGGTTTGCCTTGCTCTAGATTCATCCTGAATCTTCTATTCAGTTCAGTCTGTCTTCAAGCTCCTGTCTGGTTTACTTGGTCTAATTTTATCCTGTTCAGTCTGTCTGTCTTCCAGCTCGCTCATGTCTGGTCTTTCCCTGGTCTAGATTTATCCTGTTAAGCCTGTTTTCCTGGTCATTCTGTTTACAGGCTCATGTCTGGTTTGCACTGTTTTTCTTGCCTTCTTGTATCATGTTTAATTCTGCCTCCCATGTTTAGTTGCCTATTTTGTTTATACCTGTTTTCTTTATATTTCTTGCCGTGAGGTTAAAGGCTCTGTTTATTGTATTTAAGTTCTTGGTTCCTAGAATAAATTATAATATTTACTTTTCTAGTTCAGGCTCATGGTCTATTTTCACTGCTCATTAGGCTCACCCCTCTCTGTCAGGTCAGGTCCCTGACCCCCATCGTGACATAATGAGACCGCCAGTAACAAGTGAGCTAGCAGTGATTCTTGGTCTGTTGGAGAACCTGCAAAGGTTAATAAAGCTGCAGAACAGCACCTGGAGCGGCTGAGTGCTATACTGCGGAAAACTCCCAGGGACGCCTTCCCAAAGGAACCTGTTCCAGTGAAAGATTCCAGAGGACCCCTGACCCTGGAGGAAAGGGTATGGAGGAAAACCCATGGCTTATGTTTCTACTGTGGTTCCTGCCTGCACAGAGTGGCAACCTGCCAGGTGCGCCCACAGAAGGCCTTCACGGTCCAGCCTTACCAAACTTCCTTGACCAGAGCCATGCCAGGCCGCAGTATCCATGTCCGCTGCCCTGCAACCCGCAGGATTTCCAGAGTCCGCTGCCCTGCAACCCGCAGGATTTCCAGAGTCCGCTGCCCTGCAACCCGCAGGATTTCCAGAGTCCGCTGCCCTGCAACCCGCAGGATTTCCAGAGTCCGCTGCCCTGCAACCCGCAGGATTTCCAGAGTCCGCTGCCCTGCAACCCGCAGGATTTCCAGAGTCCGCTGCCCTGCAACCCGCAGGATTTCCAGAGTCCGCTGCCCTGCAACCCGCAGGATTTCCAGAGTCCGCTGCCCTGCAACCCGCAGGATTTCCAGAGTCCGCTGCCCTGCAACCCGCAGGATTTCCAGAGTCCGCTGCCCTGCAACCCGCAGGATTTCCAGAGTCCGCTGCCCTGCAACCCGCAGGATTTCCAGAGTCCGCTGCCCTGCAACCCGCAGGATTTCCAGAGTCCGCTGCCCTGCAACCCGCAGGATTTCCAGAGTCCGCTGCCCTGCAACCCGCAGGATTTCCAGAGTCCGCTGCCCTGCAACCCGCAGGATTTCCAGAGTCCGCTGCCATGCAACCCGCAGGATTTCCAGAGTCCGCTGCCCTGCAACCCGCAGGATTTCCAGAGTCCGCTGCCCTGCAACCCGCAGGATTTCCAGAGTCCGCTGCCCTGCAACCCGCAGGATTTCCAGAGTCCGCTGCCTGCAACCCGCAGGATTTCCAGAGTCCGCTGCCCTGCAACCCGCAGGATTTCCAGAGTCCGCTGCCCTGCAACCCGCAGGATTTCCAGAGTCCGCTGCCCTGCAACCCGCAGGATTTCCAGAGTCCGCTGCCCTGCAACCCGCAGGATTTCCAGAGTCCGCTGCCCTGCAACCCGCAGGATTTCCAGAGTCCGCTGCCTGCAACCCGCAGGATTTCCAGAGTCCGCTGCCCTGCAACCCGCAGGATTTCCAGAGTCCGCTGCCCTGCAACCCGCAGGATTTCCAGAGTCCGCTGCCCTGCAACCCGCAGGATTTCCAGAGTCCGCTGCCCTGCAACCCGCAGGATTTCCAGAGTCCGCTGCCCTGCAACCCGCAGGGTTTCCAGAGTCCGCTGCCAACAGGGAGAGACCAGGTGTAAGCCAGCAGTTCCAGTCAAGAGTGCTGCCCTGCAGTGCGAACAAATCGGGTCACCCCTCCACAGTGCCAAGCCAAGGTGGTTCCCAAGCACTGTGAGACCAAGATAGCAGCTTCCAAGCCACGCTCACCCGAGCTGGTAGCTTCCAAGCCACGCTCACCCGAGCTGGTAGCTTTCAAGCCACGCTCACCCGAGCTGGTAGCTTCCAAGCCACGCTCACCCGAGCTGGTAGCTTCCAAGCCACGCTCACCCGAGCTGGTAGCTTCCAAGCCACGCTCACCCGAGCTGGTAGCTTCCAAGCCACGCTCACCCGAGCTGGTAGCTTCAAGCCACGCTCACCCGAGCTGGTAGCTTCCAAGCCACGCTCACCCGAGCTGGTAGCTTCCAAGCCACGCTCACCCGAGCTGGTAGCTTCCAAGCCACGCTCACCGAGCTGGTAGCTTCCAAGCCACGCTCACCCGAGCCGGTAATGACCGAGTCGCCGCAGATCCGTGCTGCCGCCGCTAGGACCGGGTCGCCGCAGAGCCGTGCCGAGGTCGCTGACCGCAGAGCCGTGCCGAGGTCGCTGACCCACAGAGCCGTGCGCGGGTCGCTGACCCACAGAGCCGTGCCGGGGTCGCTGACCCACAGAGCCGTGCCGGGGTCGCTGACCCACAGAGCCGTGCCGGGTCGCTGACCACAGAGCCGTGCCGGGGTCGCTGACCCACAGAGCCGTGCCGGGGTCGCTGACCCACAGAGCCGTGCCGTCGCTGACCCACAGAGCCGTGCCGGGTCGCTGACCCACAGAGCCGTGCTGCCGCCGCCAAGACCGAGTCGCCGCAGAGCCGTGCCGAGGTCGCTGACCCACAGACCCGTGCTGCCGCCGCCAAGACCGAGTCGCCGCAGAGCCGTGCGAGGTCGCTGACCCACAGACCCGTTGCCGCCGCCAAGACCGAGTCGCTGCAGAGCCGTGCCGAGGTCGCTGACCCACAGAGCCGTGCTGCCGCCGCCAAGACCGAGTCGCCGCAGAGCCGAGATGAGGTCGCTGACCACAGAGCCGTGCTGCTGCCGCCCCAAGACCGAGTCGCCGCAGAGCCGTGCCGAGGTCGCTGACCCACAGACCCGTGCTGCCGCCGCCATGACCGAGTCGCCGCAGAGCCGAGATGAGGTCGCTGACCCACAGACCCGTGCTGCCGCCGCAAGACCGAGTCGCCGCAGAGCCGTGCCGAGGTCGCTGACCCACAGACCCGTGCTGCCGCCGCCAAGACCGAGTCGCCGCAGAGCCGTGCCGAGGTCGCTGACCCACAGACCGTGCTGCCGCCGCCAAGACCGAGTCGCCGCAGAGCCGTGCAGTTGCTGCTGTGTCCAAGTCACCACAGAGTCGTTCTAAGTGCTAAAGGCGCTGCCCCTCCTGTCCTTGCCAAGGGTGCTACCAACCGGTCCACACCAAGGGCGCTGCCCCACCGAGCCCAGCTGTCCCGGTGTCTTCGAGCCCAGTGGTTCCAGTCCAGTCGCTGCAGAGCCGTGCCAAGGTCACCAACCTACGGAGCCGTGCTGCGGCTGTCCCAGTCACATTACCACAGAACCGGATCGCCACTGGTGCCATGTTCCTGTTGCCGCAGAGCCGGGAGGACACTGTTGCTGTCCATTCCACGTCCCGTACCAGGGGGAGGAGACACAAAAGGACTGGTGCCAGTGACTTCAAACCTGGACCCAGTTTTGGCTCCCAAGGGGTCTATACCTCAGGTCCTCCAGCCCGTGAGTCGAGTCCTGTCCCTGCTGGATGTTTCCGAGCTTCTAATGGTGCTATAATATGCCTTGAGGACCGAGAGGTGTACGAGCGCGCTCTACGTGCCTACAGGACCCATTGACTTTTATTTTCATTTCTATTGTCTTCTTTTGAGCATCCGGGGTCTGCTCGTGGAGGGGGGATATGTGACGTTCTGGGTCTCTGGCGCCCCCTCTGGCAATACTGGACATTGCTTTTAGTTCTGGACATTTGGTTCACGTCCAAGCCTGATCAGTACCTGGACTCCATTGGTTCACCCTGGACCATTTTGTATAAATGGAGACCACTCCCTTAGTAGGGTGCGGTCTCATTCATCCTGGATCAGTCATTCAGCTCATGTCTGGTTTGCCTTGCTCTAGATTCATCCTGAATCTTCTATTCAGTTCAGTCTGTCTTCAAGCTCCTGTCTGGTTTACCTTGGTCTAATTTTATCCTGTTCAGTCTGTCTGTCTCCCAGCTCGCTCATGTCTGGTCTTTCCCTGGTCTAGATTTATCCTGTTAAAGCCTGTTTTCCTGGTCATTCTGTTTACAGGCTCATGTCTGGTTTGCACTGTTTTTCTTGCCTTCTTGTATCATGTTTAATTCTGCCTCCCATGTTTAGTTGCCTATTTTGTTTATACCTGGTTTTCTTTATATTTCTTGCCGTGAGGTTAAAGGCTCTGTTTATTGTATTTAAGTTCTTGGTTCCTAGAATAAATTATATATATTTACTTTTCTAGTTCAGGCTCATGGTCTATTTTCACTGCTCATTAGGCTCACACCCCTCTCTGTCAGGTCAGGTCCCTGACCCCCATCGTGACATCCCTCTGTCTCACCAGATTTCCTTGATTTCTTTCTCATGCCGGTAAGGATGGTGCACACAGGAAGGAACCATGCTGTAGGAACCCCAAGCACAGGCCGCAAGATGGCCATTGCCTCAGCGGCCCAGTCGGAAAGAAAAGGAGTGTGAATCGGTGCTCCACTCTGTTCCCACAGCCACAGGGTGAGTCAATCGGGTGCCAGAGTTCCAGACAAATGCCATGAGGAGATTGTGCCAATCTCAGCCAATTAAAACGACCTCAGGACCTGATATCTGGCTCTGCGGCATGGAGCTCAGCAGAGCCCCGTTCAATACCTCAGCAGCTGCAGAATTGCTGCAGCGCAGCAATTCAGTTTGCTGCAGCAGTGTCATTGAACGCTTTGGATGTGAATTTTGAATCCAAAATGGCCGACGATTTCTTAACGAAAGATTCAGATTGTTTTTCGATCACTCGGACAAAATATGATAAAGGAAAGCAGTCAGAACAATTCCGTTTTGTATGCACAAATGATAGTTTTTATTGAATAAATGTTATGTTTACTTCTGAAACAAAATCTAAATCGAACTGTAATCTATGTCTATGTGCAGGGGGAAATAATAAATATTTTGTGCTTTGGTGAACAAAAACCTGAAAATTAACATTGCTGTACGGAATTGTTATGTAATTGTTCGTGGCGGCGGCCATCTTGCTGTACGGAATTGTTACTTGCTTCATGGTGACGGCCATCTTTGTCGGTTGTAGATTTTGGGGATTAAATTTCTAAAAAGCGTGTTTTTCCCCATTTTTTTCACCATATTTCATACATTTTTTTTATAGTAAATTATACGATATGATGGAAATAATTTTTATAAAGTCCATTTAATGGTGATAAACACAGTATATAATATGTGTATGTTGCATAAATTAGTAAGAGGAAATTGAAACTAAACACAAACAGTGCAGAAACATAAAAACAGCAGCGAGCACTAGTAAAATGCCCGTGTTGGGGTTAAAAGGCATTTTAACCCTTTCGCTGCTGAGGCGTTTCACGCCTCTGTGCTGAGGTCATTTTTACCGGTTTTGCTCATCATGTTTAAATGTGTTTTGAAGGCTTATTTTAGTATATGACCCAGACATATTATATATCGTTGTTTCCGTCAGACTCGGCAGATTCATAATATGTCATTATTATATGTATACGTCATGTCCTGTCTGTATATTATAACAAAAAATGCAATAAAATATGAATTTTCAATAATTTACAACGTGTAAAGTGTTTTTTTTTTCACATTTTAACATGCGAGCAATTGCGGTTATATTTTGTATGGGGTGCGCTTGTTAAAAAAATTAGAGATGGGGTCTCGTTACATTTTTTTTTGGGGAAAATTACGCGATTTTTAACAAACGCACCGCATACAAAAATCGTTAGTGCAGCATCATTGTTCACATTATAATTGAAATGGGAACAATATTGCTGCATTAACAAACCAAAAAAAAAAACTTTTTTTTTTTTATTTTTTTTAAAAACTTTTTTCACAGTGGTGTTTGGTATCGTTGGAACGGCCATGCTCTGGCCGATCAACAGTACCAAAAATTAACCCCTAGCTGCCACGGATCGGGAGATAGGGGGTTCATTGGAACCCCTATCTCCACCGTTGGTGGCAGCTAGGGGTTAACTCCAGGACTGGCGTCATCGTGCTATGCAGGATGACGCCAGTCCTCAGGGGGAGTTCCCGGAGGCTTGGCCGACATCCAAGATGTCGGCCAGCTCCGGGAAAGGATCACGAACCGGCGCTTTTCAACGCCGATTCGTGATCCGGCTCCCCAGGGTTAATGACAGCCACCGTTTGGAAGGGCAGGCTGTGCCCTTCCAAGCGGTGTCTGTATTAACTCCCTACTCCCCGGCGATCGGGAGGGAGAGAGGCCCCTCCCTTTCAGGCGCCTCCTCCGCACATGCGGGGGGGCTCGCCTGCATTAGATGTCATCGCGTCGCCGCGATGACATCTAATGTCCCCGCCGGGGTCCCGGATTGACGGGCTGACATCCAAGATGTCGGCCCGCACCGGGGGGGCGCAGCAATCCGCCGGAATCCGGCGGATTGCTGCCTCCTGTGCTCGGACGCGCTGAGCGCGTCCGTAGCACAGGAGAACCACTTGGCTGGACGCGCTGAGCACGTCCATAGCAGCCAAGTGGTTAAAGAATAAAAATGCATGAAAATAATAAAAGTCCTATAAAAAAATAATTGAATGGTTTGTTACAGAATTTTAAAAAAATGAGAATCAAAAATTTTGGCAAAAATTTTTTTCATTTTTAAAGCAAGTGAATACATTTTTTTTTGCTGAAACTGAAAATAATTATCAATTGAATAAATAATAAAAACAATATCTTTTTACATTGAATCATAAGGGTTTCACCTGTTTAAACCTGTCGAACTGAAGCACTGAAAATCAGGGCATTTCACTGACAATTTGGTACAGTTCAGCGTCTCTGAATAGATACATTACTTCTCTATGGGACAATTTCACTGCCACCGCAGGCTGCCGAATTGCGGAGTTCAGCGGCAAACTGCACCATATTTTGCTGGCAATTCACCAGTATTTGTATACTTAATAAGTATTATTATAAGTATTATTAATCAATAATGTTTGGCTCGGGCCAGATTATGTTTTTTCTGATAGAAAACTAGTCAGTTTGGGGTGAGCCAAGATGATTTTCATAGAGAAAATCATCAGTTACTTATTTTTTCTCATTGCATTTAATGGAGCGGGGGGGGGGGGCTAGGTTTGATGCCAGTTTACTTAATCAAGAATGTTTTTGGCTCGGGCCAGATTATGTTATTCTGATAGAGAACAGTCTAATTAATAGAAAACTAGTCAGTTTGGGGTGAGCCAAGATGATTTTCATAGAGAAAATCATCAGTTACTTATTCATTTTTACCATTGAAACGAGTGGGGGGGGGGTGCCAGTTATCTGGATAAATTTATTTCATCATATGAATGAGTTAGAATTGTCCAATATACTTTTTATTGACATTATTCTTTGAGGAATAATATATTATCTTGGCGAATAAGCAGCCAATTTCAGTCACTAAATAAGAAGCTGCCTGAATAAGAAGCTATCTTCAGTGTGAGAATAAGAAGCTGGCCGAATAAGGAGCTAACTTCAGCTTCATAGGCTTTCATGTGTAAAACACCGCTCACAGCGGACTATGAGCCAAGACAGCGGTTTGTAATTGACTCCACACTACTTACAGAGAACGGCATGCATCAATGGTGACTAATAGATTTAGCCTCCTTCAATTCACCTTCTGTGAACCTGGGTCTTGCTGGGAGCCACTGCTGCTGGTGCTACCTCTCCTCCAGGGCTGCTGCACGTGCATCTCATGGAGCACTGGAAGGAAATGACGTTTTATGATCACTTCCTCCCAGCGCTGCAGAGAGTACACGTGATGGTGTGACCCCGGAGGAAGCAGGGTCTGGGTCTGGAGATCTTGAAACAGTAGGTGGCGGATCGTTTTGATTGAAATCCGAGCCGACGGAGGGGGTGGACGTTGCAGATGATCATCTGTTACGAGCTGAGGCTGGGAAACAGGAGGGCCCACTGTACCTGCCCAAACCAGGCCCCTGACACCCGCGGGCCCTCAGGCAGTGCCCGATGGGTCAGTCCGCCCCTACATATGAAGCACTTGTTCTGGCACATGTGGGAACCGGCGCACTTCCGGTGACGTTTCAGCCGCTCACATTAAGAACCACCAGCAATGCGCATGCGCGCGCGTACCACCGATTCGTCAGAGACGCGCTCGCTGCGATTACAGCCATCTGTAATTGTACTTGGGGCTGGGGAGACACAGGGTATATATAAATAAGAACTTTACAGTGACGGATTCCTGTTATTTGCTGAAAATATCAGCAGATGGCAGGACAAACACTGTATCGCCCTTGCAGGACCTCATACAGCTGTGCTCTGCAAGCAGCCTGCGTGTGCCTGCATGAGAGCTGGGGTAACCAATCGGCGGTACGCATGCGCATTGCTGGTGGTTCCTTGATGTGAGCGGCTGAAACGTCACCGGAAGTGCGCCGGTCCCCACATATGAGAGGTTCCTACATGTGACAGAACACCCTGGTGAGTTTGTGCTCACACTGGACATACCTTGTGCAGATGCCTTGCTTAATCCACATTGTATTACAGTGCCTATACAAGGTAGTAAAGCATGGTCATGGGTTAATTTTTTTCCACGGACACCAGTGAAAGTCCATACAAAATAATGCTAATTGCAATTTAAATATTTACATGGTTTTCTTTAAAATTAATAAATAAAATGATGTGAAAAATAGACAGTAAGAGAATCTCCATTGAGCTTACCACATCACTGAATCTGGTATTGATCAATCCCAAGGCCAAGCCATTTACTCTGATGTTCATAGGCCGCAATGACTGGGCTAAGATATTGGTCAAGCCAAGTAGTGTTGTTTTTGAGATTGCATAAGGACCTATGTACTAAAATAAAATACAAAATTAAAGATCTGCTTGCATTTCATAAAGTATCTCATTGATTACAACTTACTGATTTAATTTGTTAAATGTGAATTAATTGTAAATAGATATAATAATAGGCTAACATTTAACAATAACAATCAGGGTTATTCAAAGAGAATCGAAAAGTCACCGCACGTTGGGTGACTTTTCGTTCTTTTTAATTCGGTGCGATTTGGCGAACCCATGTCGGCGACCCTGCGGTGTATTCAGCAAGCACCACATGGCCGTCATAGTGCCGAGAAAAGCCGCCGCAAACCCGATGAACACTCACCGCAAAACCCGGCGAACGCACACCGAAACCCATAAAAACATCTGGATTAACCCCGCCGGACACGCCGGAGAAACCCGCGCAGCCGCCGATCATAGCGCAGAGCAGCCACCGGAAAAAGCCAACATCGCAGACAAATGGAGTAAAAAAAAAAACGGTACGCTTTTATACTGCAGAATATTACAATCAACAGTTTATTAGATATTGAATTAAACCAGGAATATTTTTAACATTGAAGCCTATGGGATTCGCCTGAATAAACCTGTCAAATGAAACCACCAAACAGCAGGGAAATTCGGCAACTTTTCACTGCTGGTTTTTGTTCTCTGAATAGACAAAGCATTGCTTCTCTATGGGGATTTCACTGCCCTCGAACAGGCACTGAACAGGCACCGTATGTGCAGGCAATGCACCAGGATTTGGCGAATTGCCTGCTCTCTGGATAAAGGCAGGTTGAGCAGAGTTCAGCGCTTTTTTCTGTCAGTTCCTTTATGGAGGATAATGGCCTAGGTCTTCACCAGTAGGCAAATGATGAAATGCTCTTCAATGTCTCAAAGAAAACAGGGCATAGAGTAGTAAACCCTGACACCATATGTCATAAATAAGAATGATCGCACTCAGATCAGACACTGGATTTGACGGAAACTGGCGACTTGTGTGGGAACGCCAGATTTCCCCAGAATGTGGCAGGAAATGCTGGGCCTGTAGTCTTGCTCTGCAGCAGGGGATGCGATGCTCCTCTGTGTTAGCTGGATCAGCCAGTCTCCTCTGTACAGGGCTATCTCCTTAGAGCGTATTGCTACAGGCACTGTGCCTTAGCCACGATGATAAGAGGAAAACGTTCACCAGCTGGTTTTAAAACATTTTTAATCCTCTAACATTAAACGAAATACATAATAAAAGGGTAAAATACAGAAGGGTAGTACCCTTTTATTATGTATTTCATTTAATTTTAGAGGATTAAAAATGTTTTAAAACCAGCTGGTGAACGTTTTCCTCTTTTCTTCGTGGCTAAGGCACAGTGCCTGTAGCAATACGCTCTAAGGAGATGGATCAGCCAGGCTCCTCTGTACAGGGCTATCTACCACAGAGGAGCATCGCATACCTACGGTCACCGGTAGGTAGTTTCTGGAAAACATCAGATTTGGAAGCAACAGTCAGGGATGAGTTTACATGGGCTTCTTTGGCAACACCAGGAAAGATGCTGGATGGCTTGGATGGACGTACTGGGCAGGCCGATATTTTGTGCAGGCCACTCCCACAATAGAAGCACAGGTTCAGGGACATTCTCCTTGTATGCACCTCCTGGGTCAAGGGTTCTCTGGCTCCCTTCTTAGAAACAGGAACGCACTCCTTAGTGGGTATGCCCCTTAGGCTCTGCAGCACATCAGCAAACCAAAAGTCCACATGCTGCAGAATTTCATACATAGGACTTTTCAGGTGATCTATCACTGTTTGACTCACCGCGGGCTCACTGGTTAAAGGCTTGTTCTTTCTGTCAGGGGAACTGAGCATTGTTTGCGGGTGTAAACCCAATATGCAGTGAGGCATATTAAAGAAGCAGGTTGCAGGGCTAATCAAGGAGTTTATTATAAACTGAATAAAACAGAGCAGAAGAACAATAGATAGGAGAACCAAACTAAACAGAAAAAGAGGGGGCGAGGTAGGCAATGAATTTAAATAGAGTGAAGAAATAGAAGGGCTGAAACAATAGAGGGTCGGTTGAGAGTGATGAGATTGGGAGTAAGGGTGAGTAACCAGATATATGAAGGGATTGAGGAACACAAGAAACAGAACTGAATATACACAGAGAACTAATAGGGCAGACAATAACACTAACAGAGAAATGATACAGAATAGTAAAGCACTAATAATGTCCGTGGCAAGGTATCCACATAGGCGGCAGGCAATCTTAGTCAAGTCCAGACAAGGGGTCAGATATCCAGATAATTTAGCAAATATAGAAGGATGGAGGTTACTGGTGAGGCAGAAGGAGTCCAGATAGGTATATCAGATACAGTCCAGATGGGTAGTGGATCAGCATGGGTAGCGGATCAGGAACAGGGAGATTAGCAGGCCACAGGTCAGCTTGGAAGCTGAGTTCTGACAACTAAGAACAAGCTTCTAAGGGAAGGTGGAACACCCTTATAAGGAGATCTCATTAACAGGAGATCTGTGGTCTCTTTAAAGAATTGCAGGTTTCATGTAAGTCCACAGGAACCTGTATTAAGCAAAATAGGAGCTGTCAGAGTTTAGGACTTGTGATTCCTGTCACTCGTCTTGTTTCTCCTGCCTCCTTGCTGCTCCTATATTCAGTTCTCCCTCACTCCTACTACTCTCAGGTATCCCTCTCTTGCCTCAGCCCCTTTCTGCATCTCTGCTCTAGTCTGTTCCGATATTGCCTTACCTCTTCCTGTTGGTTTGGTTTAGATCTCCTTTGTTAGTATTTCTGGTTTAGTCTGTTATCGTGCTTTAGTTCAGGTCTGTCTGTGTATCTTGCTTTACATATTAAACCCTACTTGTTACCCTGTACCCTGTATTAGTATTGTGTCTCTGTACCTTGTATGAGTTTTGAGTCACTGCACATTAGGCTCACACCCACACTCCTGCACTCAATGCTAGGCCCCAACCGTGACAGGAACACGTAAAGGGGTCCATTTAGGTCCAGAGGTGTGGTTAGGGTAGATGCTACGTTGAACTACATTAAATAGATACGGGAGACTAATCTTTGCATAGAAGTTAATTACTATGGTATGTGTGACATGAGGAATCTACTAGTGACAATTTGGTGGTGTAATATGTCCATTGTGTCTATCATTTGGGATCTTCAATATATCAATGGAGGCATCATTTTTGGGGGTTATAAATAAAATTACTAATAAATACTGTAAAGTGACTAATGCATCCTAGTCATCCCGTCATTGGACTAGGATGCATTAGTCACTGCAAGATTGCCAAAATTCATTTATTTCTGACTGCTAACACCACTAAGCAACTTATCCACTCTCTTGCTATCTCCCACCTGGACTACTGCAATAACCTCCTCGTCACATGCCATACTGCGGGGCTTTTCTTCTGGAGCAACACTGAGCTGGAGGATGGGGGACTGAATGAAGGAGAGGGCTATATGGGAAACCTGGTTTGGGGGGGCGATGTTGCTGGTTCTATGGATGGCACAGACCCAGATCAGGACCTTTTGTGGCTTCTGCGATGGGGGACCTGACCTATATACACATCCACACAAATGAGGAGGGCAGCAGGAGATGTTCTCCCCTGTGATCGTAAATCAATACTGATCAGCCAGGTAACAGACGGTCTGCAAGAAATATCACTACACAGGGTTGACTCTGCCTTGCCAGGTTTGTGACCTCTGACCCCTGTAGGTATGCCCCTGAATCAAGGCCAGCCAACACTGAGTAGTTTGCCTTGTATATTGGATCCTCCCCTAATTTTTTAAGTGCAATTTAACTCTTTTTTCTTTACGATTGTACTTTTAAGTGTTCAGTGAGAGAATATTTATATTCAATTCCATTAAACAGATTGGTTAATTTAACGGGTAAATTATTACTTACCGGGAGCGGTATATAACCAATAAATGACGAGCAGATAACAACTGATCCTCCTCTGTATATATGTAAAAATATGGTTTTGTTAGGATTCAAAAAACAAAAACAAACTTCTTTCTAGGAAATAAGCAATTCAATATAATCATGCTAATTAAGTTTACTGTTAAGTTACTATAATATTTCATCATCACACTGCCGGTATCATTTAGCATCTCCCTAAGATAATGAACCGAGCCACTAATTTAGCAGATCATTCATAATAGAGCCAATCTGAAGGAATCACAACCGGTTAATGGCTAACGTCATCTTTTATATTTGTGGCTGTCTATTATGGATTCAGCCAGAAAAAAGGATTAGGTGTCAGATTACGTATCTAATTTATTGGTTGAATTACAACCTCAACTTTGAAGCCCTTTCACATTTATTTATAAAGTATTTTACAAGGAAGGATACATTGATATTTCTCTCATTTTCAAGTATGTCCTGGATTCAAGAACACTGTATTTCTGTACCTACTATGAAAATTCAAAGTAATAAATGCAAGATAATGAAAACAAAATTACAACTATACAGATTAACACAGAAATAAATGTAGGAAATATATTTACTATCGGGGTAATTCAAAGAGATTCGAAAAGTCACCGCATTTTCGGTGACTTTTCGTTCTCTTCAATTCGGTTCCTTTTGCCGATCCCATTTCGGTGACCCTGTGGTGTATTCAGCATGCACCACAGGGTCCCCGAATTGCAGGGAAAGGCTGCCGCAAACCCGACGAAAACTAACTGCAAAACCCGGCGAATGCACGCCGAAAACCCGGCAAATGCACGCCGAAAACCCGCAAAAACATCTGGATTAACCTGCCGAAAACCACGGAAAAACCCGAGCATGAGCCGGTCACACACAGCGAAGCCGCCGGAAAAAGCCGACACCGCAGACGAGTGAAGTGAATAAATTAGGAAAACAGTTTGCATGAATGTTTGAAAAGTGAAACGCTGTTTGCAAAGAAACTACTGAGCGAAAATGTCTGAAATTTACATATGAGGCCCAGGGAATGATAATAAAGAGGACTGTTACAGAAAAAATAAGTAAACTTTATAAAAAAAAAAAATCGGACTTTTAAAAAAAACAAAACAGAAAAATGCTTAAAATATCCGAAAAAAATCTATAATTAAAGAGACTCTTTACTGCAGAATTTTATAATGAATGGATTACATATTGAATTAAAACGGAATATTTTTAACATTGAAGCCTATGGGATTCTCCTGAATAAATCTGCCGCTTGAGACCCCTGGGTGGCGGGGCATTTCGGGAACCTTTCACTGCTGGTTTTTGCTCTCTGAATAGCCGAAGCATTGCTTTTTCATGGGGATTTAACTGCCCTCGAACAGGCACCGTATGTGCAGGCAATTCGCCAGCATTTGGCGAATTGCCTGCTCTCTGAATAGCCTAATGGCCAAGAAAGGTAACCGAACGCTGATTTTCAACGTTCGGTTACCTTTCTCAAGCAATTCGGATCTCGTTGAATTACCCTGTGGGTGAAGATTTGATGGTGTCTGGGAGGTTATTTCATAATTGTGGTGCTCTGTAGGAAAATGAGGATCGAGCCACTTTCTTTTTGTATTGTGGCACTGCAAGTAAGGTGCAGGTCCTGGATCGGAGCTTATAGGATGAGGGAACTGCTGGGGGAAGCAGTCTATTCAAGTAGGATGGTAGCTTCCAGAAAACCTCTTAAACACCAGGTTGGAAAGGTGAAGGGTGCGTCTAGATTCCAACGAGGGCTAGTTTAGCTCTTTTATCATATAGTTACATTGTAGCACAAAGTGGCATAATGAGTTATTCAAAGTGGTAACTTTATGAAGGTGCGTTTGCTGGGCAGCTGCATGCACTACATCTCCGTATTCAATAACCGGCATAAGCATTTGTTGTGCTACCTGTTTTCTTACTGCGTGGCTCAGGCAGAATTTATTTCTGCACAGGGCACCTAGTTTGGGGTAACGTTTAGATGAGAATGTTTCGATGTGGAGGCCAAAGGATAGATTACCACATACCTAGATATTTGAGAGAACTGACTGTAGTCTGAGTTTCCATTTGATTTTGTCCTGACACATAGATGGGACGTTTGTAATTTATGTAGTTTAGGTGCTGTTCCAAAGAGCATTGTAACAGTTTTATCAGTATTTAGAAAAAGGTTTGTTATCTGTATTCCACTTTTCTATGGCTGTGAATTGATCTCGCAGCACTGCCTCCAGCTGCTGGAGATTTGGTCTGCTAGTATAGAGTATGGTGTTGTCTGCGCACATGTGTACAGTTGAGGTCTGCAGACGTTGTACAGATCATTTTTGACTTGAATAGCGGGGGGCCGAGTATTGAAGTATCGAGTCTTGGGGTACACCGCACGTGACTGGGAAGGGGAGGCGAGCGCTGTCAGAAATGGACACATATTGCGATCTGAAACAAACGATGGGAACCAGGTTAGCGTGCGATCGCCAATACGTGAGTTTTTAATTTTTAAAAAAATTTTTTTTTAATTCTTTGTTTTGAATTTATGCATAGACAGCGCAAACAGCAAACGATAAGTAAACGCCATGCAGGGCCTAAAATAGTCATCAATAAATCAACATAAAGGGATAACAGCGATAAGATGTCACATAACTCAACGGCGGTATCCCAGCAAGTATAAGCAGAAAGTGTCGTCCCAAAATGCAGATCGAAAGGGGGTGTCCACAGTAGTCTCTGCCAAAGGAAAAACAGTGAGTCCTCAACATAAAAAAGACAAAAAATCAGGAGGGAGGGGGGAACATCCTTGAATGGGGGGTCTCATTAAAGTAGGAAGGATCCCTTTATAGGGGGCAAAGGAGGAATGAAACACAAAAAAATAATTAAAACAAAGGGGAAAAAAGAGAAAGAAAAAATAAAGAAACTAGGAAAGGGCAAAGGCCAATACTGTGCCACTCCAGGCACAAACCCGTAAATCCAGCAGACCAAGGGAGGCATAGGGAGATAAATGGCACCAGGCCTGGGTACTCAGGGCTAGGGATGAACTGTTCGGTTCGGACGGTTCGGAGTTCGACCCGAACTTTGGGTGTTCGAAAGTTTGCGAACTTCAAACTTTTTGGGTGTGTTCGGTTCGAATTCGAAAAAAAATAATTTTGAAAAAAGTATAGAAAATGCTTAAAAAATACTAAAAAAATCTAGAAATAAAGAGACTCTTTACTGCAGAATATTATAAGCAACGGTTTATTAGATATTGAATTAAAAACTAATGTGTACGTGCAAAGATTCTCAACTTTAAATGACCTGTGTTTTTCAAATGTCATAACAGATGTTTTAGTCTGGTCTAATCAATTTGATACATTGTAGACTATACTGAGGGTGAGGGGGTGGGGTGGTGTCTGCTTCTGATTGAGATTTGAGAAGTGTTAATTTCTCTCCTAAAACTTCTAATATGCTGTATTTCACCGCTGTGTGCTCAGCTCATTTTTACCGCTTTCGCTCATCATGTTTAAACGCGATTTTGAAGCCACATTTTGTTAAATGACCGACATGTTAGATATCGTCCTTTCCGGCAGACTCCGCAGATTCATAATATATCATTTTTATATGTATACATCCTGTCCTGGTTGTATATTATGAAAAAAATGCAATAAAAATTAAATTTTTAATCATCTGCAGTGTGTAAAGTGTTGTTTTTTTTCACATTTTAGCACATGAGCATTTGCGGCTATGTTTTCTATGGGGTGCGCTTGTACAAAAATTTGAAATGGGGACTTGTTACATTTTGTGGGGGGAATTGCGTGATTTATAGCAAACGCACCCATAGAAAAAAATCATTAGTGCATCATCGTTCACATTATAATTGCAATGGGAACAATATTGCTGCATTAATAAAAATAACACACAAAAAAATTCATGTTTTTATTTTCTTTACTTTATACCTGGTCATGTTGAGTATCATTCGAAAGGCCATGCTCAGGCCTTTCGATTGACACCCTCCATGACCCACTAGATGCCTGGAGATATCGGGGTTCAAATGAACCCCCTATCTCCACCAGGGGATTGGCCTGGGCAATATATATACGCATGATGTGAGCTGGCCTGGGCAATATATATATATATATACACGCATGATGAAAATTTGCAAAGGATAAGGCACGCAAAGTGAAATTTTGAGGTGTCTGAAATTGAAACTTACGTGACAACTCTTATTTTTTTTTTTCGTTAATTTATATTTGTTCAACACAGTTAATTTTAATTTGTTTAATAGAGTTAATTTAAAATGCTTTAACCCCTTAGTGACCGGGCGGTTTTACACAAATCCGTCTTGAAGGCTAGGGTCAGACTGAGGCAGTGCGAACGCGCGTGCAGCCACACTTAATCACGGCCGCACTAGCAGCAGATGCCGGGCAATGACGGCCAATATACGAAGTACGGTCGCACAAAAGTCCGGCTGCGCAACGCAAGTGGAAAATGCATTTTTTCGAGAACGTGAAACCGCAGGTACTGACGTACAGAGTGCGCTGCGTCTGCTAGCGGCGTGTGTGTGTGATTAGGAGACGTCAGACGCTGCTAATGTCCGGCCAACATAACGTCCAGACGCAAAAAGAATTTTATTGATGATCTGTACAAAATCACGGACGAAAATGCGCATAGTATGACCACTATCACGTATTCTGTGAAAAAATGCGTCCATTCGTTCGAACACACTTTTTCACAGACAACATAAAAATGCGTTCGTCTGACCCTAGCCTTAGTGACCGCTGCTGTTTTTACGTTTCTGCGCTGTTAGTGTTTAGGTCAAATTTTCCTCTTACTCGTTTATTCGACCCACACATATTATACACCCTTTTTCCCGCCATTAAATGGACTTTCTAGAAATACCATTATTTCCATCATATCGAATAATTTACTATAAAAAAAATATGAAATATGAGGAAAAAAATGGTAAAAACACACTTTTTCGTAATTTAATCCCCAAAATCTACAACCACCCAAAAAGACCCCGGCTAAATAGGTTCAAAATTTTGTCCCGAGAATAGAAATACCCAATTTTTACATGCGTTTGCTTTTTAACCCCTTCACTGCTGAGACAGTTCACCTATGTGCGCTGCGCTCATTCTGACCATTTTCTGCTAATTATTTTTAGATGACAGCCTAGGTCCTATTTAATTAAACTCCCCCCAGACAAAAAAACGTTTGAAAAAAAAAACATTTTTTTATTTTATTTAATTTTGTTATTATTTTTTTTTATTTAATTTTTTTTTTACATTTTTTTTTTAAAACCAAACCTGGTCATGTTTGGTATCATTTCAAAAGGCCATAATCAGGCCTTTCAAATGATGGCAAATATGACCATCTAGCTGCCATGGATCGGGAGATAAAGGGATCCTTAGGATCCCCTTATCTCTACATGGCAGCTAGAGGGTTAACTGGCCCACTGACATCCTCACACATATGGTGAGGTTGTCAGTGGGTGGGGGGGGACCTGGAGGCTTGGCTGACATCCAAGATGTCAGCCCCCCTCCAGTTTTGAATCACGTTTTGGCGCCAATTGGCGCCGCAACGTGATCCGGCGGCGAAACAGTTAATGCCATACACCGCTGGAAAGGGGAGGCTCTCCCCTCTCCAGCGGTGCAAACGGCATCTCCTTAGCTTCAATGGTTGGGGAGATAGAGGGCTCCGAAGGAGCCCCCCCTCCCCTCCATTGAAACACATGGGGGCACCTTCTGATGACGTCACCACGCAGCGTGGCGACGTCATCAGCCTCGCCTGCCCATGTAAATCACATGGGCAGGCTTCCTCCCTGCCAGATCACCGTGGGATCCGACGAGGGAGGTGAGTATCGGGCGGGAGGGGGATTTGGCGCCGCTGACGTACCCTGTACATCCGCGGGTCTAAGGGAGACCCGAGGACAGGACGTACAGGGTACGTCAGGGGTCATTAAGGGGTTAATACAGTTTATTTATATTTATTTTACCTTTACTATTGGTGCTTTTCAAACTTTATTCTTAAGTAAAAAGAAATTTAGCAGTTTCATGTTGTGTGTTTTTTTTTGGGGGGGGTACAAGTAGCTGGTCTTGCCTAGGGCGCAAAATAGTCTAGCACCAGCCCTGACCATGGTCCACCCCTGCACTCTTCCACAATACCACAGAGGGGTTACTGTATCATGGCACTTGCTGGCCTGGCACCAAAGGCACAATATTTGGCTGCACTGCCACTGACGCCTGTATCAGATTCATATCCTCAGAGGGGTTAGACTGTGTGACGGCACTGTTGCCGATGCTAAAGGCCCAATTTTAGGCTAGGGTCAAACGAACGCATTTTTCGCAGCGAACGTCAAAAAGTGCGTCCGAATGCATTGAGGTGTTTTTTCACGGAAAGCGCTTAAACGGTCATACGATGCGCATTTTTGTGCGTGATTTTTTTATGGATCCAAACCAGGAAACTTTGGGTGTCTGGACATTATGTTGGCCAGACATGAGCAGCGTCTGACGTCTCCTAATCACGCACACACGCCGCTATGCGGACGCAGCGCACTCTGTACGTCAGTACTAGCGGTTCAGTGTTCTCGAAAAAATGCGTTCATTTTCCACTTGCGTTACGCGGCCGGACTTTTGTGCGGCCGTACTTCGTATATTGGCCGTCATTGCGTGTCATTTGCTGCTAGTGCGGCCGTGATTAAGTGTGCCTAAACGCACATTAACAGTGCGCTAGTCTGACCCCAGCCTTAAAGCACCTATTGTTACTTTCATCCAAAGCCTGCATAAGTTTCACAATAATTTAGCCCAAAAAAATCACTAAACTTTTTCTGCGTGTCCGAAAATGTCTCCTCTTTTCATACAGACTGCCGCCCCAAGCAGTTGTTTATGGATAGATTAAAAGGAAAAGCATTTACCGTCATTTGAAACATCATTTTTTTGTTTTTGAGTGTTTCTATACATCCTAGAAATCCACCACTTCATGGGCAGGTTATGGGGACCTCCTAGGCACGATATTTGAAGGAATTTTTCGTTTTTATTTTTAACCCTTATTTCATGGAAAACTCACTGTCCCTTTAAAAATGTTTTTTTAAAACTTTTTGTCCTTGTTTCCTGTCCCCCAGGGCACTACCCGGACCCCCATACACCTTTTATGGCAAATATCTAGCATATATGCCCTCTTGGAGGGCACTCTAAAAACCGAAATTTCAGCCCCATTGACTCGTATTGAGTTCGCGTTTGGATTCGAACATTTGGAAAGTTCGGGTTCGGCTCCGAACTGAACTCAGGGCGTCCCGAAGTATCCCAGATATCCCAAAAAATTAAGAAAGAAAATAATATTGGAATCCAAGAATAAAAATACATGGAGGAAAAAGACTCAACCGAACTCAGCAAAGGAAAAATAAGGGGGGGAAGGGGGAGGTACTCAGCCTGGACAGTCCTCAGCTGATCCTGGGAGAGGCCCACTCTCGACAGTATAGACCAAGCCTCCGCAGGGTCAGCGATGGTGCACGTCACATTACCATGGGTCACTTCTAGGGAGCCTGCCAGTCCCCACCGATACTGGATCCCCCTGGAACGGAGGAAGGTCGCCACCTCTTGGAATCTGCAGCGAACAAGCAGTGTCACAAAGGGCAAATCTCGGCACAGCAGCAGCATCTTCTCTTCGAATCGCACCACTGTGCGTGCTCCCAGGGCCGATAGAAGCTTCTCCTGTTCAGCGATGTCCACAGCCACCGTGACAATGTCCCACGGGGCCTCCAGAGGCGCAGTCGCAGCCTTACGAATGTGGTACGCCGGAGCAAACATCGCCGGCGATTCTGATGCCAGACCTAGAATCTGGTTCCCCAGGCGGTTCAAGGTCGGCGGGAGGGAGTGTCTCCGGGACACCTTGGATTCGAATATTACGGTGGCGGTGTCTTGCCTCTAAGACCTCTATGGAGCGAGAAAGGAGTGCCAGCTGGGATTGAAGTTCCACTACTTGGTCCGAGATATGGGTTTGTGCAGTCTCCACTGCGTGGGACTGTGTCTGCACTGCCTGCACCTGAATGCGCACCATTGCCACCTCGGCCCGCATCCCCGACACCACTGCCTGCCACACTGACTACATCTCATCCATGAACCTACGCAGGTCACCCTTCGTAGAGGGGAGCGCATCATCTACCTCAATTGCACGAGGGTCGGGGCTACAAACAGTCAAGGTGGGTGGCACAATCTTCTGCAAAGATCCGGTGGTGGCATGCTGGTGAACAGCTGATATGGGATCCCCCAAAGGCACCAGACCACCAGCAGTCAATGGGGGAGCGCCCAACTCCAGGGGTGGATGGTCTGTATGTGAGCTCTCCTGCGACACCTCAGGGACTGTCATTGAGCCAGGGCGGGCCTCCAGAAAAGCCCCCACCAAGGCCCGGCGCTTCGTCTGGTCCCTCTTTGCCGCTGTGCCAGATGACTTCTAACCTGTCATGGAGCACTGCGGGGTAAGTATCTGCATGCCTTGTGCACCTCCAAGCAGCCAGTAACAATCTCCTTCCTCTGAAGACCCATAACCCGACAGGAGGGGGGTGCCACCCGAAGAGCAGGCCTTCCGCCCATAGATTCCCAAATGTCCTGCTGGCGGGGGTTGTCCACTGCGTCTGGCTGTCTGTGGGATTTCTTATCCATCACTGCCGCTGAGAGGTGGGAGGCAGACGGAGGGGGTGCCCGCGACAAAAACAGGAAATGTTGGGGATCCAAAATGGCAGACCTGGCTAGGCCGCAGCAACAGGCCCAGAATCGCGTGGGTCCAATAATCTACCAATGGGTGAGTGGAAGGCGTCGCGGGTACTGCCACAGGTCCGGTCACTTATCAGGGGCCGCTCAGAGGGTCGATGTAAGAAGGCCGCTCACTCCCAGGACCCTCAGGCTGGATCTCCTCTCTGGATTCACCAGGAGGATCTGCCGCCTCACAGGGCTCAGGACACAAATGGGATAAAGGGTTAATGAATGGCCTGATCACAGTGCTGTGTCTTCCTCCCTGTCCCTCAGTTCTGGATCCAGCCACCTCACAGCTCAGTGTCTGCCTTTCCCCCAGTTTTTAAGTTTTTGTAATAGGATGTCATGTTCTACTGTGTCAAAGTCCTTGGGAAAATCAAGGAAGATGGCTACAGTTAGTTTTCCTTGTTCCTGGCCAGCTTGGATATCATTGCAAACTTTTAAGGCTAGGGTCAGACGAAAGCATTTTTCCCCGCGAACGTGAAAAAGTGTGTGCGAACGCATTGACGTATTTTTTCACGGAATGCGCAAAAACGGTCAGACGACGCGCATTTTCGGGCGTGATTTTGTACGGATCGTCAATAAAACTCTTTTTGCATCTGGACGTTATGTAGGCCAGACATTAGCAGCGTCTGACATCTCCTAATCACGCAAACATGCCGCTATGCCGCAGCTGCGCACTCTGTACGTCAGTACTAGTGGTTCAGCGTTCTCAAAAAAATGCGTTCAAATTCCACTTGCGTTGCACGGCCGGACTTTTGTGCGGCCGTACATCGTATATTGGCCGTCATTGCCCGTCATCTGCTGCTAGTGCGGCCGTAATTATGTGCGCCAGAATGCACGTTAAAAGTGCGCTGGTCTGACCCCAGCTTGAAAGGGCAGTTGTAGTTGAATGATTTGGACAAGGGACTGTGGGAGGCCACAGGAATCAAATGGCACCAGGCCCGGGCTCTCAGGGGTCAAGCTGGGCACCAGGCCGAAGTGGCATACCCCGAGTTATCTCGGATATGCAGAAAAATAAAATAAAAATGGTGGACATCCCTAAATTGGGGGGGGGGTCTCATCAGGACAGAGAAAACAACTCTGCATGTGGGGAAGAACAGGGAGGGGGGATTTCAGCCAGGTGTCTCTAGGAGGCAAAAAAGTGGCCCCAGCTGGGGATTTAGTCCGAATTTTGGGATAATTTATTTTTCGTATGACTCAAGAGATACAAAACTGCTCAGTCCAAAAAATGAAAGAAACAAAAGGAAAATGCATTACATTTTAGTTTCAGTCCTTTTTGTAATATTATATTGATTGAAGGAGACCAGCAATGAGGAGCTCAACATCGCAAAGCTACAGTAAAAGTTTGTATGTGTAATCCTTCCCGACCCTTACCTGAAAATCTGACAGTGATAGAGCTCCAAAATACTCACTCGCAGCACAGACAGCCAACACAGGAGAGGAAGCCTTTACTTAACCCTTGCGTGTCTATGAGACAGACGAGATGATAAAAGCAGCTGGAGAGGGAAAACATTCAAATAAATCACACTGAAAGCTAATGACAGAGGAGGGCTGGATAGTTAAAACCCCTTTTAACAAGCAGCACTGGGAGAAGAGAGGTACTTTATAAAACGTGTGTTATCTCCCCTCCCGCTCTGCATAATATGGGCTTAGGTCTGATACATTTTACATTATCCAGGAGCACTATCCCTCTTTCCTCATCTATAATACACGTTTTATATAAAGTCCTTCTCCTCTCCCAGTGCTGCTTGTTATAAAGGGGTTTTTACGTCTGATACATTCACTGGTGTATTTTGGCCTAGGCCAACAAGGCCTAGGCTAGGGCAGCACTTTTTCTTTTTTTTTTTTTTTTTTTTTTACTTTTGCAAATTATTTTACCAGGAAGGATACATTGAGATTTCACAAATTTTCAAGTATGTCCTGGGTAGGCAAGGCCTAGGCTTTCACTTTCCACGGGGTAACAAAAAACCTCACCACTAAATGGGTTACTCGCAGAGCACCGAAATGACGCCAACATCTTGGTGTTCTGTAGTTCCCTGCACTTCGGGGAATAAAATTTCCCCACCCGGCAGTGAATTCACCATTCAACGCAGGGTCCCCAAAGTGCATGGAGTCGGCCGCTGTATGCTGCCAACGCAAACCCATGGCCTGCTGTTTTCAAAAGAACTACTGAACGAAAATGTCTGGAATTTACATATAAGATCCTATGATTGATAATAAAAAGTTCTGTTACAGAAAAAAGAACCGCTATTAAAAAAAGGGGGGGAGTTTTGCCAAAAAAATTCTGAAAAATTACTAAAAGGTACTAAAAAAAAAATCAATAAATAAAGACTTTTTAATGCAGATTAAAATAATAAATGGTTTATTAGATATTGCATAAAAACGGGAATATTTTTAACATTGAATCCTATCGGGTTCGCCTTAATAAACCTGCTGATTGAAACCACCGAACATCAGGGCATTTCACTACCATTTCTCTGCTGATTGGTGTTCTCTGAATAGATTAACCATTAGTTCTCTATGGGGATTTGCAATGCCTTCAAACAGCACCGTACTTGCTGGCAGTTCGCCAAACTTGTGTGTGAGCATATCAGCAGAGCAGTGGTGTACTTAGAGGAGTGGCGGAGGGCGGGCCGCCCCAGGTACCAGTGATTATTGGGGTGTCATTAGGGGGTACTAGGAGGTGTCACTGTCACTGTGTGTCAGCTTTGAGCTGTGTTCTCAAACAACGAGCAGCGGAGCAGGGCGTTTGCATACAGAATAAAATCGAATAGAATAAAAATCCCCCTCTCCTCCCTCCATAGCTCCTCCCTTGCCCCGCAGCAGCTCTAGGAGAGAGGAGGGGGATGTGATTTGTGTGCAGAGAGAGAAGATGACCGTAAACGGCAGGTAAAGGGGGGGTATCAGCAGAATATGACGCCCTGTCTGCTTACTGCTGTTTAAAATGGACCTTTCCTTTACCAGCACTGCAGTGATAGAAATTTGTCATTGAGCTGCCTGGCTCCTGGTGAGGCTGCGTGCGTGCAGGTCACACTTGGTCCGGCTAGTCAGGTGGTACTGAGTCTCAGTACCACCTGACTGGCTGAACCATGTGACACGCACGCACGCAGCTGCCCGCCCTTTCGTTAACATGGACTGTCACTCTATTCTGGACTGAACACCCACCGGGAAGGGAATCAAAGCCACTGTGCACCCTCTGGCAGTGGCACCCCACTGCTGACAAGATGACTCCAAGCACAGGCACAGCCGCGATCCTAGCGTGGCCTGGAGGGACATCCTGCTGAGTCTGTACACAGTCCCTGCTGACTGCACACAGCCCTACCGTGGACGGAGGCTGGTAAATGTAGAATAAATAATTGCTGTCTGCTCATATACACTCGGTTTGCTGGGAGTTTTATTGCAGTGGATTCTGATGCACTCATACACATCACACATTGTATTGCTGGGAGTTTTATTGCTGTGGATTCTGTGATACACACTGCATAGTACTGTGAGTTTTATTGCCCTGGAGCTCTGGGATACGCTCATACACACTGCACATTACTGTGAGTTTTATTGCTGTGCAGCTCTGTGATACGCTCATATGCAGTGCACGTTTCTGTGGATTTTATTGTTCAACCAATTAGAGCGGCTGTGATCCAGTATACTTGAAATGCGTGGCTGTTCTTTGTAAAAATGCTTGAATTTAAACATTTCATAATTTTATTTATCATCTCAATAGATACATTTGAAATGGTATACAAAATATACAAGTAGGCACTTGGTATCCACTTTTAATATAAAGAGAGGAAAAGGCGGAGCTCTAAGAGGAAAAGGTGGAGCTTAAAGAGGAAGGGTGGGGATTAACCAGGAAGAGGTGTGGTGTGTCCTTGACAGGAAGGGGTGCCTCAAATTTAAATTAGGGGGTGCACGAGTTTAGTCAGGACTAGGGCAGCACAAAACCTAAATACACCACTGGATACATTTAGTATCCAGCTCTCAAAGTTACTCTGTCATTATGAGCCTTCAGTGTTATTTATTTGAATGTTTTCCCTGGATTTAAAGTGCTTTATTTTATTATAAAAAAAATTGCACCAGTAAGCTCTTCTTTGAGCTCTCAGACTGATTTATGTTAATATTTTCCCTCTCCCCTGCTTTTATAATCCAGTCTGTCTCCCCCACAGAGATACAAAGTTTAAGTAGAAGTTCCCTCTCGTGTGCTGGATAAGCATTGCATTCCGAAGTTCTGCACCCTCCACATGCCAGTAGGGAACATCTACAAGAGAGTCAGCTGAATCCGCCAAAAAAGGCAGGAAGTCCACAATATAAAGCAAATAAGGGGGTTC
The DNA here is from genome assembly GCA_009667805.1 of Leptobrachium leishanense. Lineage (NCBI taxonomy): Eukaryota > Metazoa > Chordata > Amphibia > Anura > Megophryidae > Leptobrachium > Leptobrachium leishanense. Next base: position 151,734 of record RXON01000090.1, on the reverse strand, counting down.
ATTAAAAAGGTGGGGTGTCTCAAAAGAAAAAAATAGAAGGTGACTCTCAGCCAGTGTCCCGGAACGGCAGCAGACGCTGAACAGGTAGGGCAAGGAATGGTCCTGGGAGGTCAGGTAGGCCCCTACCCATACTGCCACACCAAGTACCAGCATCGTGGGTTAAGGCCATGGGCGGTACCGGAGCGAAAGGTGGCAGGAGGGGTCCAAATGGCATCATCTTCTTGGACGCATGGGCAACACCAGCACCACAAAACATCGGTTGGCACCAGCTGGGGTGCCGCCAGCGCACATGCCAGGTCCGCCCAGCCAGGCAAACCTCGGCAGGCGGATGCTCCTGCAATGTGCCACAGGGATCGCTCATCCATTGGCAATACAGCCTGCGGTAGCATGTCATCCGGCACCTCAGCCTCATCCTGCAGAAGTACTCCGGCCGCTGTCTCCTCCGGCTCCACACATCCGCGTAGATCAACATCAGGCTGTCCACATCCAGGACCACTGCCGCACGAGGCTTCAGTTCCCCAGCCGGTTCGGAGCACGGCCATGACGCGGCACATGTCACCTCGCGTCATAAGATGCTCATCGTCCCCAACAGCTGTAGTTGCGCATCCAAAACGGCCAGGAAATGGGGGCCCTCCATCTCCATGACCCTCATCATGGTCCTCAGCGGGGTCATGGCACCCAAAGCAGCTGTGCAGGGAAATAATGAGAGCCGAAAAGTAGGCTGCAAAATGGCCGTGGGGAGCACACTCCAGCTGGAGTTGGCAACTATCAGGCCAGTCTCTGGACCGGAGGGGGGGAAATGGGCTCCAGTCGACACACTCCCAATGGCCAGCCGCTTAGGAGCCTCAGGAAAGGGTTCTCTGTGAAAAAAGACAGCAAAAAGGTGCCAGCGAGAAAGGAATGCTCTGGTGAGATGTGACTTCTCTCTTCAGTGGCCGGCCACTCCCCCCCCGCATGCGACCTTTCTGAATGCGTGTCATTTGTTAGCTTAACAATCAGGGTGGTGGCGCATCCAACAAAAAAATTATTAAAGGAATTTGCTACATCTAGTGGATGTTGCAGGGTTTGGTTGCTTACTTTGACAGCAACCCATTGGGAGTGGACAGGGGGTGATTTTATGTTAGGGTTCGAGGCATAAGAGACAATTTGATGCCCAGGTGTATGCCATCCAACAAATCTCAGAGTTAGAATCCCAAAAGAAGTCTCGCCCTACCCCTGCAATTTCGTCGCAACTGACCTCACTGCGATGGGACTTTTAACATCTTAATATAAAAACTAACGAATGTATTGTGCGCAGCCTTAATTATACTCATTATACCCAGGGTCACAAAGCTGGGAGGCTGCTGGCTTCTAAATTTAAGACAAAGCGCTCGCAGACTAATATAACATATCTTCTGGGCACTGGGGATGTGAAGAATTATAACCCAGTCGCTATAGCTGACAAGTTTGTGTGCTATTATGCCTCTGTACAATGTAGGGAATGACCCGATGGTGCCCCTCCCGAGCGGGAAGGGATATCTATGTTTCTTCAGGCGGCTAACCTCCCTTCTCTCTCACATGCTAGTGAAGACTTGCTTACTCCGTTTACGGAGGAGAAGCTATTCCGGGTGATAAAAGCTCTCCCGAAAAATAAAGCCCCGGGCCCGATGGTCTCTCAAACGTGTACTATCAGACCTTTGCCATCTCCCTTGTCCCGACCCTCACAATATTCTTTAATCACATCAAATCCACTGGCATTATACTCTCTGAAATGCTACAGGCCACTGTGGTGACTTTATCTAAACCTGGCAAACCTCCTGCGCACTGTGACAATTTCCGTCCTATTGCCTTATTTAATGTGTATGCCAAGCTTTATGCTAAACTGTTGGCGTCCAGATTGGCCCCCTTGCTCCCATCCCTGATAGCAGCAGAACAGTCTGGCTTTGTCCCAGGTCGCCAGACTTGCGATAACACCCGATCTTTCTATGTCATAATCGACCTTGCACATAGGGCAAACACTCTGGGATTTCTGTTGGCGTTGGATACCAAAAAGGCATTGGATTGCCTTCACTGGGGATATATGTGTGACGGAACCGTTCTCTTCCGCCTGTCCTGACTCTCCAGACACCCCTTTGTTGCGGTCAGCCAGGCTACTGGGTGCACTGTCCTCAGCGCCTCGAGCAGCTTGACCCGCCTGCTTCTGTTCCTCTGCCCTGGAGCCGTTAGGAATTTCCAGAAGGCCGATCTCTGCCTTCTGAGGTTGAGTGTGGAGTGTAGCGTAGTTTGAAATAAAACACCCGACGCGGCTGTATGTTTTAAAACAGGATTCTCTCTCTCTGAGCTCTGAGAGTTCTGACCTTTAATGAACAAAAACTCCACCATTTATGCTGAAATCCAACAGTCATAATTTGCATAAATGACGCACCTCGTCCTACCAATATGCTAATTATGTCAGTTAGATATTTACAATAAACATTCTTTATATTCTTTAGCTCACACAACATTTGCATAATCCATTGTTCTAACACATCAGATTAAAGACAAACACTATCACAGATCCCTTGAATTAACCCCGTTCACTGCTGAGCCATTACACGTCTTAAACAAAAACAAAGAAACACTTCTTTTTTTTATTATTATTGTTATTCTTTTTGTTCTTTACTTTAAACATGGTGCACATCCACCTCACTTTAACCCCTTCACTGCTGAGCCATTTCACGTCTTAAAAAAAAACCTCATTTTTCTTCTGTATTATTCTTGTTATTTTTTTTCTTTACTTTAAACATGTATCATTGGAAAGGCCATGCTCAGGCCTTTCTAATGATACCAAACATGACCCTGCTAGCTGAAAACAGTCGGGAGATATCGGGATTTAAACAAACCCCTATCTCCACCCTTAGTTTTCCTTAGGAGTCAATGAGGAGGTTCCCCACACGTCCTCAGCAGTGAAAGGGTTAAACATGCAGCCAGATAAAGGGGAAAGCCCTGTTGCATAAATTACACAGCAGTAAAGCTTGTTTACTGGCTATACAGAAACACATTTACCTACAGGAATATACGTATTTAAAACTAAAGCTACGCCATTTTACACTAAACTAATTTAAACTAAAACCAAACAATGTAAAATATATTTAAAAACACACGATATAAATTGAACATAAAGTTTCTTGGGGTTTGAAGCATGGAGCGTTACATCAGCTCCATGACAATATGCAAATGGCGTTGGCAGCGTTCGGCTACCCAGCCCCTTTTATTAAAAGTATTATGGCCTTCTACTCATTCCCGATGGCGAAGGTTCTTGCTTCGGGGTTTCTCTCCTCTCCCTTTCAAATTACCAATGGCACTCATCAGGGCTGCCCCTCTCCCCCTTGATATTTATTTTAACGCTGGAAACTTTAGCCCTGCAAATTAAGAGTGCTTCTGATGTTACTGGCATTTCTACCCCAGACGGGGAACACAAGATGGCGATGTTTGATGACGACATATTACTTTTTTTGACTAATCCGGAAACCTCCTTACTGCCTCTGTTTTGTCTGCTTGACAGTTTTGGCTTGATATCCTATTATAAAAACAATGTGGGCAAGACGCAGGCCCTACCTCTGAATATTGCAGCCTCCTCCCTCTGCTCCCTGCGTGGCTCATACCCCTTTGATTGTCGAACTTCCTCATTGAAGTATCTGAGTATCTGCCTTTCTAAATCACGGGGCTCTGTCCTCAAGGAGAATTTTATTCCGCTGCTTGCTTCTGTTGTGACCCAGCTCTCCTCATGGTAGGCATCTGAAATCTAGTGGATGGGCCTCATGGTGCCTCTTAAAATGTGCATCTTGTCTCAAATTTTGTATTACTTCTGAAATATCCCTGTTTTCATCCCCAACTATTTGCTGCTTCGCTTACAAAATATGCTCCATGCACACATTTGGAAGGGGAAGCCTCCATGGGTCTCGACATCCACTACCACTGCGCCTAGGGTAAAATGGGGGTTTGGGCTTTCCAGATATTCAGTCGTACTACAGGGCAGCCCTGTTGGCTCAACTGTTCTCCTCTATGACTGTGTGATTACTACCACTCTGGCTACAGTTGTAGAATGCTATGATCTCCCCCTTTCACATCCATGATTTGATGTGGATTACAACAATGCCCAGAAATAACATGGCAGGAATTTTGCCCTCGTCTCTGCTCTCCCTTAGGTCTTGGTGCCAGTGGGGTCATCCTTTGTTGCGTCCTTATGGCTTGCTGAGTTTGGCTCCTTTACTGTACACGTGTGAACTCTTAATAAAATTTATGTGGGAAAAACAATTCTAGGGTTTAATATGTTATTGTTTAGGTTTTCAATGAAGTAGTGGACTTTAGCCATTTTTGTTTGTTTTGGGTGTTCATTCCGTCATTTTCGGTATGCACAGTGATCATTCATGGAACCAGTATGCTTCAAATTTGACCACACAGAATCTCTAAACTGATACATTTGCATGAGGTCAGCTGTAACCCAATGGAGATGTGCCCCTTTTAATTGCACTTTACACAGCAGGGCATGGGAATTCCAGACTTGCAAGAGCTCGGACTGAAAGTATTCAATTGCACAGTCCAATTCTGGGATTAGGGCTAGTCTATACCGTGGGAGCTTTTTGAGATTACTTAGAAAGGATTCAAGAGTATATTTCTTGAAAGACCTGGTAATTATGACCTTTGGAGGAGATGTTTGGCATTTATTTTGTGCACACAGAACACTAGTCAGTGGTCACTGAAACTGTTACCTAAGGATATCCTCAAAATTTCTCCATTGCCTTCATATAAAGAGTCCTAATAATATGGAAAAAAATGTAAAAAGAAATCCGTACAGATCAAAGGGCACATGTTTACACAATCCTTAAAATGTTAAGTGTTGATATACACATTCCATATAGATATTCATGTATTGAAGAAACAAAGGCAAAACAAGCATAATAGTGCAGGTTCTATGGTATACTTACTGAGATAGCAAAAAGTAAGGAAGTATAATGTAAGGAGGAAGGGGGAGGTCATTATCTCAGAAATCCAAAATAAAGGGGAAAGCCTTCCTATAGTGTGCATAAAGTATACAGGCGCAATCCATCACAAATATAAAGAATAGATTTTTACCAAGTTCAAAACAGGTGCTCATCATCTGCTTAGCTCAGAATCCCCTTACCCGAATTACCATTTTAAATATTTGAGGACAATTCTCTGAGAATTGAGGACCCTAGTAGGCAAGCATTATGAGGGACAACAGACCATATACTAAATATTCAATACTAGTGAAATTAACGATCTCCTTCTAGTATGTTTGCTAATGGTAATCAAAACCCTGATTATCATATGCAAAAAGGTAAAAGGTCAATTTAATTACATTTACCCTCAAAGCGATAAAAACACAATTCAAAGCTAAATATGAAAATATTCTTTTGCACTTCTGTGTGCTATTAACTTATGACTTCAATGCCTCCCTCTAATAAGCATTTTGATTTGATAATGACCATCAAGCTAAAATACTTCAGTACCTGCATAATTCACACTTGTTATGCTGACATACTGGTGTATACAATTGTATTTTATCTTTTTTCAAAATAAGAAAAATGTATACTTCTATTATTAGTAGTAATAAAAGGTAATAAACAGTTATACACATCTATATTGAAATACTCACCCTTGTTTCTGCATATGAGGTACTGCAAGTTTTACCATGAGGAAGGTTGAAATTACATTGACATGGAATACCTAGTTATATAACAAATGGAGGAAAAAAATACTGTTTTGTGAAAGTGATTTTATGTATTGTATCCCAAAACACATGTGTAGACACATGCTTTGATAAGACTTCTAAAAACCTATTTTAAAAAAAAACAAACATTTACATTCATCATATGTTCTTTTATCTGTCCAAAATACACTTTCTCCCTTATATCTCTTTCTACTTCATTTTTCAGGCCCAATTCCAACCGTGGGCTCGATTTTTTTTTTTTAATTCTCTTATCTTTTTTTATAGAATTTTTTTGATACTTTTTAATGATTATATTTTTATACTTTTTCTTTGTACAGCTTGTACGGCTGGCTAGAGTTGAGAAGCTCCTCCTAATGGGAGTTGAGCATGCAACATTTTTTGCTGTTCTAGAAAAAATATTGGCACAAGCTGCTGATATTTTTTTCAAATTATTGTTTGATTCTTTCAACCATAGTGGAAATATTATCCTGTTTTGATAAAAAGCAAGCCAGTAATAACGCTGAAAAGCTTTAGAGATGTGCATTCATTTCGGAAAAATTCAGAATTCGGAACAAAATCCATTAATTCATACTTCCGAATAACGAATTGATACGATACAAATTCGAAATGAAACAAAATGGTATATAACTAATTTATTTCATTTTACACTGTGTCATCAACAGAAAAGAAAAATTTTAATATTTTTTTTGTTGGTGTTTCGGAATTCGAATCGATATCAACTATCAAATTGATATATCAACTATCGAATTGATCTTAAATTAAAATACATACAAGTAATGCAGTCAGCAAACAACTTTATGAAACAAATTAATTTCGTTTCACAGTTTCACAAGCATCTGTCCCTGTTAAATTGACTCAAATACTAAATCTGTGAGACAGCTTAATTTAACCCTAGCTTGTCTTTTATCAGCAAAATTTGATCAATCGGGGTTTTATTTAGTGATCCGAAATTCGAATTGATATAAACTATCGAATTTGAAATGAACTATCAAATTGATTTCCACTATCAAATTGATCTTAACTTACAATACAAGTAATAGTCAGCAAAGGACTTTATATAACAAATTAATTTTGTATCACTGTTTAATTTGACTCAAATACTAACAGGGTTATTCAAAGAGCTCCGAATTGCTTGAGAAAGGTAACCGAACGTTGAAAATCAGCGTTCGGTTACCTTTTTTGGCCATTCGGTTATCCAGAGAGTAGGCAATTCGCCAAATCCTAGTGAATTGCCTGAACATACGGTGCCTGTTCGGTGCCTGTTCGAGGGCAGTGAAATCCCCATGAAAAAGCACTGCTTCGGCTATTCAGAGAACACAAACCAGCAGTGAAAGGTTCCCGAAATGCCCTGCTATTCGGTGGTTTCATTCGGCAAGTTTATTCAGGAGAATCCTATAGGCTTCATTGTTAAAAATATTCCCGTTTTAATTCACTATCTAATAAACCGTTCATTATAAAATTCTGCAGTAAAGAGTCTCTTTATTTATATAATTTTTAGGATATTTTAAGCATTTTTCTTAATTTTTTTTTTTTTAAAGTCCGATTTTTTTTTAATTTTTTTAAGTTTACTTATTTTTTCTGTAACAGCTCTTTTTATTATCATTCCCTGGACCTCATATGCAAATTTCAGACATTTTCGCTCAGTAGTTTCTTTGCAAACAGCGTTTCATTTTCAAACATTTACACAAACGGTTTTGCTAATTTATTCACTGCCTCGTCTGCGGTCTTAGCTGCTTCGGCTGCTGGTGATTTGACGGGTTAATCCAGAAGTTTTTGGGGGTTTTCGGCATGCATTCGGTGGGTTTTGCGGTTCGTTTTCGTCGGGTTTGCGGCAGCTTTTCCCTGCAATTCGGGGACCCTGTGGTGCTTGCTGAATACACCACAGGGTCACCGAAATGGGATCGGCAAAAGGAACCAAATTGAAGAGAACGAAAAGTCACCGAACGTGCGGTGACTTTTTGAATCTCTTTGAATAACCCTGTAAATCTGAGAGACAGCTTAATATTTAACCCTAGGTTGTCTTTTAACAGCAAAATTTCTTTATTAAGGGTTTTATTTACAGATCCAAAATTCGAATTGATATCAACTATTGAATTGATATATGAAATTCGAAATCAATTCTAAATTTCAAATCAATATGAAATTTTGAATCGATCCGAAACAAAATACGAAACGAAATTATTTACAAAATTCCGAAAGCGAAATTATTTAAAAACTAAACAAAACAAAATTTTCAGCAAAGCACATTCCTTAAAAGCTTATTTGTAGCTGCTACTGTGTCACGATAATGGAATGTAATACATAGTTTGCATTCTTTTTAAATGTTGTATAATGTGTCTGTGTTGTTTTCGCTTAATTCATTAATTATTGCAATGATAATGACAATGATACAATGTGATAATTAACAAAAATTGCACTTGTGAGTTTATTTGTTTCCCTGCCATTTATCACCCCTTTCAGCATTCAACACATTTTCTACTAACTAGTCAACATACCAATAGCGGAAAAGAATGAATTGAATCACTAATGCTGATATTCCCATTATCCAGTATAGGCATGAGTGCCAGAATTTTAATGATATCCTGGTAAAGCTTTAATTAGTTCTGCCAAACTCAAAAATTGGTCTGAGGTCAGCCGTGAATTTGGTACATATCAGTGCTCAAGCTGAATTAAATTGAGCCCCTTGTTAGTAACTGGAAAACATTAAGGGAAAATATCAGCACAAGTCAGAATATGTGGGAGTCACTTATAGATACCGAGAGTGCCACTGCTAGCTGCTGCCAGAATCAGGTCCTGAAGTCGATAGGACTTCATGGAGCAAAAGCAAGCCTGTGCAGGCTCTGCATGAGATTGCATATGTGGATTTGTATTGAGGCCACTGAAGAACACACCGCTCTTTGTAAGGCGGGATTAAGTGTAAGTATAGAAAGTTTTGATGGATTTAAAATAGAATTGTTCCGTGATTTTGCAAAATATCAGAAGTCGGAATAATTGGGAGGCGCTCTCACATAAAAGCAGTACTAGTATCTGCTGCAATGGATTCAAAGGTTGTCAGAGCTTAGTCAGAATGTTGGGTGTCCACTCACCATCCAAAGCCATAACCATTTAGAGCTCCTGCATTTTCACTCTGCAGTCCTAAAGTATTCTGCTATCAACATTAGTGATGAGCCGCACATCCCCGTGTTCGGTTCGCATTCGAAATCGAACCATTTCAAAAGTTCGAGTTTGAATACGAGCACGAACTGAACTCAATGCAAGTCAATGGGACTCAAAAGTTTGTTTTTTAGAGTGCCCTCCAAGAAGGCATATATGCAAGATATTTGCCATAAAAGGTGTATGGGGGTCCGGGTAGTGCCCTGGGGGATAGGAAACAAGGACAAAAAGTTTCAAAAAAACGTCTTTAAAGGAACAGTGAGTTTTCCATGAAATAAAGGTTAAGAATAAAAATGAAAAATTCCTTCAAATATCGTGCCTAGGAGGTCCCCATAACCTGCCCGTGAAGTGGCGGGTTTGTAGGATGTATAGAAACATTTAAAAACAAACAAATGATGTTTCAAATGACGGTAAATGGTTTTTCCTTTAATCTATTCATAAACAACTGCTTGGGGCGGCAGCCTGTATGAAAAGAGACGTTTTATGACACGCGGAACAAGTTTAGTGATTTTGTTTGGCTAAATTATGATGAAACTTATGCAGGCTTTGGATGAAAGTAACAATAGGTGCTTTAAAATTGGGCCTTTAGTGTCGGCAACAGTGCCGTCACACCGTAACCCCTCTGTGGTATTGTGGAAGAGTGCAGGGTTGGACCCTGCGGTCATATATTAAAATGATATGAATCTGGTACAGGCGTCAGTGCACCCAAATATTTTGCCTTTGGTGGCAGCAAGTGCCGTCACACTGTACCCCCTCTGTGGTATTGTGGAAGAGTGCAGGGTTGGACTCTGAAGTCAAATATTAAAATGATATGAATCTGGTATAGGCATTAGTGCACCCAAATATTTTGCCTTTGGTGGCAGCAAGTGCCATCACACCGTAACCCCTCTGTGGTATTGTGGAAGAGTGCAGTTGTGGAGGTTTTGGTAATGCAGAAGAGATCCCCGATCTATTCAGTTACATCAGCAGTTATAACAAAACCGGGTCAGCAATGTTTCAGCACTTGTACTGCGCTACTGTATATGGTGAGAATCGGCGCACACCAGTAGCAACAGGAAGCAAACAGAACAGGCAGGGAATACACAGAGAGAATAGTCAAATGGCAGGCAAAGTCGGCAACAGATCGGGTCCTCAGAACAAGCAGGGTCAGTAACAAGTATACAAACTGATTCGGTAAGCTAGCGATGCGGGAATAAAGGCTAAGACACACTGAGAGTGTAGCGACGCACAGCGAAGCGAAGAGAAACAAACATTTTGCAGGCTTGACTTCACTCCGCTCCGCCTCGCAGCGTGTCTACACTACATTACGTTTGCTTCTCACTGCACTGGACAGGAATCCACTAACTAAATTAAAATGTACACACAAAACCGTTTTATTTTCACAAAGCACATGTTATATTGGCAAAAAAAAGTTTCTACTGAATAAAATAATTAATTTAATAGGAATAGTATAAAATTATAAAAAAAAGGTAACCTCTGATCATATATATTATAGGGACACGGAGCGCTGTGTATAGAGTAGGGATGCACTGATACCACCAGGGTCGGCGTTAGTGTAAGGCGGCACAGGCAGCTGCCTTACTGTCCTGGCTTGCTGTCAGTGTGAGGGGCGGAAAAATTCTGTTTTTAAAATACCGGAAGCGGAGCTATGAATGATCTTCAGACATCAACCAGGGGCCCAGCTGCGCACTCTCAAACTGATGCAGTGTGCCTGCCTCCGTCCCACATTGTAAACATGAGCAGGCACACTACATAATTTGGCACCGCCCTCCTCACGTGACACACATAGCCAGGGCAGGCAGCAGAAAAGCCTGGAGGACAAACCCCAAAGCTTAGGGTGCGGCCCTGCAGCAGAGTCAGCCTGTGTGCTTCCACTGTAGTGTGAAGGAGGACTGGGCAGAGAGGCCGAGAGAAGATTTTTAAAAGGTTTGAATAAAATGAGGGAGGGGAGGGGTTGTGTGTGTGTGTAATGTTCTGCTCGGGGGGTGTTAATATTCTGCTCGGGGGGTGTAATGTTCTGCTCGGGGGGGTGTAATGTTCTGCTCGGGGGGTGTAATGTTCTGCTCGGGGGGTGTAATGTTCTGCTCAGGGGGTGTAATGTTCTGTTGGGCGGAGTAATGTTCTGCTGGGGTGTAATGTTCTGCTGGGGAGATGTAATGTTCTGCTGGGGAGATGTAATGTTCTGCTGGGGAGATGTAATGTTCTGCTGGGTAGGTGTGTGTGTAATGTTCTGCTGGGGAGGTGTGTGTGTAATGTTCTGCTGGGGGTGAGTGTGTGTAATGTTCTGCTGGGGTGTGTGTAATGTTCTGCTGGGTGCATGTGCGTGTGTGTGTGTGTGTGTGTGTGTGTGTGTGTGTGTGTGTGTGTAATGTTCTGCTGGGGGGTTTGAGTAAACTGATATATCGGTACATTATTGTGAGGTTTATTGCTGTGGAGCTCTGTGATACTCTATATGAAATGAATTTAAGGGGGGCGGGATGAAAGTAATTGAAGGGGAAAAATGAATTAAGGGGGAGTGAATTGAATTAGAGGACGAGGACCCTGCTGCGAGTCTGCTTCTGGAGACTTTGAGTCAGACAGTGGACCACAGCAACAAAGTGAGAGTGGTAGGTAGCAGGATCACAGGGAAACACTGGGAGTGGCAGGCAGTTTGAAATATGTGGGTATATTGACAAAGCAAGACCAGGGGGCACCACCAGGCCACATTGCAAATTTGTGCAGTGCCTGGTGCCCCCCCATGCCACATTGCCAAAGGAGGAGACCACACACTCTGTAGATTGGCCCTGTGGCACAGGAGGGGCACCAGGCACAGCATAGATTGGTAATGCGTGAGGACACCAAACACTCCCGATTGGCATGGCACGGATTGGGTGGAGGGGGCACCAAAACGCAACTTCCCCTGAGTAAACAAAAATGCTTGCACCGGCCCTGGATACCACACACAGACATATATGTATATATCAACACGCATACCTATATATACGTATATATCAACATGCAGATATATATATATACATCCACCCACAGACCATATATAGACATACGCACACAGGGGTGGCATGTGGACAATCTCAACTAAATGCGCCCCCCCCCCATTTGGCTGATCCCTCCAGAAGGAATTATGACGGAATGGCGATGTTGTTCCGCCTGCGGGTGTGCTCTATCTGCGTGACCCCGTCGCTTACCGCTGGCCCGACTACCGAGTGGTGCGCACTCGGCGTCTCGTGCGGCCTGGCGTGACCCCGGGAAGGGATTAGCGGGCGGTGGAGGGGACCCCTGCCTAGAACCAGCCCGACCACTGAGCCATACGGCACTCAGCGTCCCGAGCAGCTGGTTCACTGACCTTGTGGGTGTGGGACGTTCGTGGAGATCGGATCTGCCAGCCGCGGAGGAATCTTCGGATCTTATGTGGGAAACGTTTCGGATCTTCTGCGGGAAACGTTTCCGATCCAGGTGCGGGTGAATCTTCGGATCTCCGGTGGAGGACTTTTCGGATCGGGGACAGATGGAGCTTCGGATCTTGCGGGATGGGCGAGGGATTCGGATCTTACCGCAATCCCTCGCAATACCGAAGCGCGGTACACGGCCGCGCCCTTCGGATCGGATCTTCTCAACCTGGGAACCGAATCACCTTCCGCTGCGCCTCTGCCCTGATCCTCGATGCAGGCACAGAGCGCTCGGTTCGGTTCGTATCTGGGTGGCACCGTATCCTGAGACCGCGGAGGATACTCAGATGCGAAAATACGGCGGGGAAATAACACATCAGTCGAGGCTGGATGCACTGCTAAATCTGGCTTTATTATGCACAGCTCAGGCATTTATCACCTTTGCACAAAATTACAATACAATGGGACTCCTTGCCCGCCCTCCCGGGACCCATTGGTCATTACGATTCGGGGAGTCGCCAATTCGGACCGGATGGTCCGAATCGGCCATTTTACGATTCGAACCGGATGGTTCGAATCGGCCATTTTCCGAATCGAAGATTCTGAACTGCGCCACAAGGTGATCGGAAAATGGCGGCGAGCAAGGCAGACAAAGGGAAAATACATTACGCAATAAACCAACGGGGACACTTTATTACACCACACAATAATCACATCTAAATAAAAGTACTTGCAAAACTGGGTGCGTGCCACCGCACCCAAGTGTCCATAGCCACCACTGTCACTGCACCGCCCCTGGCTGAGGGTGCTGGGCCATTCCGTGACACTCCTCCCCCTCCCCCAGTTCGACGCACCTGGTCTGACCCCACCGGGTCATACCGGGGAAGTCGGTGCTCCCAGGCCCATAGTCAGTCTGGGGAGGCCGGGTCACCAGGCCTCTCCATTTGGCCTTGCGGCCGTGCCAGCTTGGTTGGGACCCCATGTCCTTAGGGTTACCCCGGCTGGGCGAGAGGACATACGTCTGGGCCGGAGTACCTCCTGTGGCCCCTCCAGGGTTATCGCTCACCCGGGGAACCCGGGTGCTAAATGCACACGCCCCGGGTGCCCAGGTCAGCCGTGGGACAGAACCGTGGCTGCGTGAGGCCCCCGAGCCCAAGGGTTGCCAAAATGGGCAGAGGCCAGCGGCGCTCTGCCCCGTTGCCAGCTCTTCCGCTGGATGGCCAGGTACGGACACGGCAACCGAAGGAGCAAATAGAGCCAAACCTGGCTGCTCTTCCTGGTAGCCGACGAAGGAGACAAATGGATGCAACAGCAGTTGCACGGGGTCATCCTCGCTCTGCCCCTCGGGGCAAGTTGGGAGAAACGGGCAGAGGCCAGCGGTGCTCTGCCCTGGTGTCAGCTCTTCCGCTGGGTGGGGATCTCCTTGGGGAGGGCTGGTCACTTCACCCCCCGGGGCAAACAATGGTTGCACGCAACCCATCCCGGGGAGACCATCCGCCTGCTCCACCTGGCAGACTGTGGGTAGTGGGCAGAGGCCAGCGGCGCTCTGCCCCGTGGCCAGCTCTTCAGCTGGGTGAGGATCTCCTTGCGGGAGGATGGTTTCTTCCCCCCCCGGGGCAATCAATGGTTGCGCACAACCCATCCCGGGGGAACCATCTGTCTGCTCCTCCTGGCAGATTTTGGGTAGTGGGCAGAGGCCAGCGGCACTCTGCCCCGTAGCCAGCTCTTCCGCTGGTTGGAGATCTCCTTGGGGAAGGATGGTCACTTCACCCCCGGGGCAAACAATGGTTGCGCACAACCCATCCCGGGGGAACCATCTGTCTGCTTCTCCTGGCAGATTTTGGGTAGTGGGCAGAGGCCAGCGGCACTCTGCCCCGTAGCCAGCTCTTCCGCTGGTTGGAGATCTCCTTGGGGAAGGATGGTCACTTCACCCCCCGGGGCAAACAATGGTTGCGCACAACCCATCCCGGGGAGACCATCCGTCTCCTCCCCCACTGGACCCGTGGCCTCAGCCACCCTGTCCTCTTGCGGGGTGAAGGGGGTAACTTCCTCTGCCGGAACCCCCACGGGCACCCATGGGTCCGCCTCGGCCTCCCATAGGTCCCAAACCTGGGGACTGTCGACTTCCTCCGCCGACCCATCCCACCACGGGGAGCTCAGGCTCGACTGCGGAACGCCGTCCAACAGTCTTTGGTAAGCCACCTCGAGCTCCCACTCTCGCTCGGCTAGGGACTCCAGCTCCTCAAACACCGAGTCCCTGCTGTCTGACGGGATCTCCAGTTCCCGTCGCTCCAGGATCTCTTCCATCCGTTCCTCTGTCTCCGCTCCGAACTCGGGGTCGGCGGCCATGCCCTCGTAGAGCAGCCCCGTGCCTCCGTAGCGAGGCCCTGCAGTGGAACTGCCTTCAATAGGGCGCACTGTCGGAGAGGCGGTTAGCCACCGGAGCGCACGGTACGCGGCGTCCAGTGCGATCTCCTGTTGCACCAAACTCCGGAGCTCGGCCTCCCACTCCTCTGGGGCCCGACCTTGCAGGAACGCTGCTCGCACATCGTACTGCACCCGATGGACGACAGCGTCGGAAGGAATGTACACACCATGGCAGTCCCGCTCATGGTCCAGGGCCTCGTACCACAGTTCCTCTGTGGACCTCTGGTCCCGCTCCAGGCCCTTCTGCAGCCTTCTTGCCAACACGACCTTCATGTCGGCGAAGGTGCCAGCACAGGAGCACCGCTCCTCAACGGGGAATGTGGCGTCCTCAGATGCAGCTCCAGGCGAGCTGTGAGTCTCCATCCGAGGGTCGCTGGGATGAGTGACGTCCTCAGTACACGCTCCAGGCGAGCTGAGAGTCCCGCAAGGGCAATCACTGGGGGTTGCAGATTCCCAAGGTGAAGCTCCAGTCGAGCTGTGAGCCTCGACCCAGGGTTCCACGGGGTAGGGTTCGGGGTTACTGTATTCAGTCTCTGCTCCGCGGCGCTCTGCCAACCACAGCTCGTGCTGGCGTTCCTTCTCCTGCTCAACTTCCCGGTAGAACTCCCGAATCACGTCGTATCTGTCCACCGACGATGAGGCATCTCCGAGCAGGGCGATCCGACGCCGCAACTCTCTGAGGCCAGCATCTTCCTCCACCTCTGCGTGGACAGGGCTGGGGACGGGCGTCGCCACCCTGTCCTGATCCATCCTGGTCAGTTCCTTGATCAGGGTCTTCCGGTTCTTCCTACCCGGCGTTCCTCCCCGGTTTTCCAATATCCCACGCAGGGTGTCCCGGTCGTAGTAGGTGTACACCACCATGGCGTAGGTCTCCTAGGGGCCTGCAGAGAGCAATCCCACCGCTGCCACCAGTATGACGGAATGGAGATGTTGTTCCGCCTGCGGGTGTGCTCAATCTGCGTGACCCCATCGCTTACCGCTGGCCCGACTACCGAGTGGCGCGCACTCGGCGTCTCGTGCGGCCTGGCGTGACCCCGGGAAGGGATTAGCGGGCGGTGGAGGGGACCCCTGCCTAGAACCAGCCCGACCACTGAGCCATACGGCACTCAGCGTCCCGAGCAGCTGGTTCACTGACCTTGTGGGTGTGGGACGTTCGTGGAGATCGGATCTGCCAGCCGCGGAGGAATCTTCGGATCTTATGTGGGAAACGTTTCGGATCTTCTGCGGGAAACGTTTCCGATCCAGGTGCGGGTGAATCTTCGGATCTCCGGTGGAGGACTTTTCGGATCGGGGACAGATGGAGCTTCGGATCTTGCGGGATGGGCGAGGGATTCGGATCTTACCGCAATCCCTCGCAATACCGAAGCGCGGTACACGGCCGCGCCCTTCGGATCGGATCTTCTCAACCTGGGAACCGAATCACCTTCCGCTGCGCCTCTGCCCTGATCCTCGATGCAGGCACAGAGCGCTCGGTTCGGTTCGTATCTGGGTGGCACCGTATCCTGAGACCGCGGAGGATACTCAGATGCGAAAATACGGCGGGGAAATAACACATCAGTCGAGGCTGGATGCACTGCTAAATCTGGCTTTATTATGCACAGCTCAGGCATTTATCACCTTTGCACAAAATTACAATACAATGGGACTCCTTGCCCGCCCTCCCGGGACCCATTGGTCATTACGATTCGGGGAGTCGCCAATTCGGACCGGATGGTCCGAATCGGCCATTTTACGATTCGAACCGGATGGTTCGAATCGGCCATTTTCCGAATCGAAGATTCTGAACTGCGCCACAAGGTGATCGGAAAATGGCGGCGAGCAAGGCAGACAAAGGGAAAATACATTACGCAATAAACCAACGGGGACACTTTATTACACCACACAATAATCACATCTAAATAAAAGTACTTGCAAAACTGGGTGCGTGCCACCGCACCCAAGTGTCCATAGCCACCACTGTCACTGCACCGCCCCTGGCTGAGGGTGCTGGGCCATTCCGTGACAGGAATGTTGAACCCGACAGAGCAGAGAATATATATATTATTCTCTGCTTTATCGGGTTCAACATTTCTTCTGGAGGATCAGCCAAATTGGAGGGGGGGCAATTAGTTGCCAAAATGTGTGTGTAATACAAGTCTGGATATATATATTTATAAGAATATATATCATACCTGCCTTTACCTTCCCCTATAAATTTGCTAAAAATATACACAAAAAAAACACTGCCTGAGACCCCACGCAGCCCAAGTGCCACCCCCTCTATATATATTAGATACATTCAGCCATGTAGATTAAATACATTCAGCCAGGTAGAGAAAGAAAAAAAAAGTTTTATGTTCCCGGGGACATTTAAAAATGTCCTCGGATTTTATTTTTTTTAGAAATGTGTTGCCTTACCTTAGCCTGGTGGTCACTGGGGGCTCCCTGGATCCTGGATGTGGGGGGGTCTGCCGTGGCTGCAGGTGCAGTGGCTCCCTCCCTGTGCTGCCTGTCTCTGCCACATGCACCCGGGCGGCTAGCCCGCACAGTCGCAGCTCTGTCATCCGGCGGCCGCATGCTCCTCAATGGGATCCTTGGGAGGCCCCTACAGGCTGCCCTCTACAGTGTCTGATTAGAGGGCCATGTCTGCCTGATGTTTTAGTAACAAGAATGTTTTATCCCATAGGCTTCAATGTTAAAAATATTCCCGTTTTAATTCAATATCTAATAAACCGTTGCTTATAATATTCTGCAGTAAAGAGTCTTTATTTCTAGATTATTTTGTATTTAAGCATTTTTTATACTTTTCCTATTTTATTTTTTTCGAACTTGAACCGAACACGCAGAAATGTTCGAAGTTCGCGAACTTTTGAACGGCCAATGTTCGATGCGAACTCCGAACAGATCGAACCGAACAGCTCATCCCTAATCAACATGTCGTCTGCTGCTGCACAGCCTCTGCTCTATACCTACTGTCAATATTTTATGTTTGAATTTATGTATTACTTTCTGGCTGATTAGTTTACTTTTTAAATTTTTCCCTCCGTTTTTGTTAAATTCTCACTGTCGATTTGCTTCCCCATCCCCTCCCATGTCGTAACTATCTCTCATAGACAGCCCGCTCTCCGTAACTCTGTGTCTATCTTCATACATCTCACCATCCACAGCCATCACCATTTCCAGCTCCAGCATTTTCACTCTGCAGTCCCACCCCCCATCCAGTCCCAGGCCTAAACTTGTAGCTCTCCCTTCCATCTGCTTCCACTTTTCTTTCAAATTACTCTATTCACGACCAAGCTTCTAGTCCTTCTCATGCAATCCCTGCTATTTTCTTTCTGGCCACCAGCTTCACACTCCCCCTGCTCCCTCTTGTTTCACATATCTCTGTCCCTTGGGTTGTAAGGTCACAGGATGTCTGGCTGAGCAGTAGTAAAAAGTGCTGTATTAGCAGGACAATTATCCTATGGGCAGGGCTGTCTGTTGCTGATGTATCATTATTTATTATGTCTCACGTTTGTGCTTCTCTGTTGTACAGTGCTATGGAATGTATTGGCAATATATAAGTGACTATAACTGTAACAATCCCATAATTCTCGATACAAGTGTATTACTGAGGTAATCAGTTTACATTAGAATATCTTTCTAATTATGTTTCCTTGCTCTACCAGATGCCAGATTCATGTTTAAAGTGATGCCCAAGGGGATGGTGGCCAGCTGTGAAGGGAAGTGGACGCGTTTAGCTGGAGCTCTGTCTGGCTGGTATCTCGATGATAGGGGGTTTTGGGTGACTCCTTAAGCCGCTTGCCTGTCTTTGTGTTCCCTGAATGGCTGGCCAGGGTAAGTCCTCTGGAGCCTCTTTTACCCCCTCCAGAGCCAAAGAATAAGTTTGGGTTGTTAGATTTTAGGCAGAGATGCTCTACCGGTGGCCATTTTGAGGCCTGCTCCCAGGCCCTGATGACTCACCACTTCGCAACCTACTCATCTCCCTGGGAAGACTCCTGCCAAGTGGATGACTGCTGTGAGCCATGGGGATGGAGGGCCCCCATCTCCCGGCCTCTTTAGATGTTGACACACCGGCAGCGGAACAAGTGGATGGAGCCTTGCGGCACGGCATTCCCCCTACCTCCAATGATGAAAAGATGGCTTTGCTCTCAGGCCTAGATGCTTGTTTGGAGTTGCTGGGGGTGACTAACTCGAGCCCACTTCAGGGGGCACCTGGCGTCGGATGATGGCTGTGCTGTGGAGCTGCAGGGGAGTGGAGGCTGTCCAGGAGAGCGGGCCTGAGGAGGCCTTCCTCATTAGAAGGGCAAATGGTCCTGTGAAGGTGGTGAGCTGTGCTGGAATGGGAATTCTGGATGCCATGCGGTTACCGGTCCCTACGTCTGCAGGAACAGTTCCTGGGCTACACGACGGGGACATGCTGGGCACCAAAGAATATATATCACTGAGAAGGTGGATGTGAAGCACCTGATGCCAGTCCCCCATAATGCCCACGACAGTGACGCTTTCCAGTGGTGGCGGTGCAGTATCACTCCCAGGTCCGCAGAGTAGGTTATGCCATTGCCGAAGTAGTCTGGGGTGGGGCTCATCCGGCGGGCCCACATTAAACGGTTGGGCCCGGCAGGGGAGCACATCCAGCTTCCTGGCTGGACAAGGGATGAAGTTGTCTAGCATTTTTCTCTTCTGCTTCCTGGCCCGGTCCAACTTCCAGTGATCCCCGCTGCAATGCTGTCTTTTACTGATTCCCCTCATTTTTCTTCTCCTCCCACCAGTTGTGACATTTTTATTTCTCCTGTGGATAAGGGAGGTTTGTGAGGGTCCTGAGAACGAGCAACAGTACTAGTGGCCTGCTCTATGGTGGGTGCCCGCTCAGGGCTCACAAGGTTTTAGCTTGTTTGTGCCAATTACAGAGACAACTGCTCCATGTGCAAATTAGACTGCTACACTCAGAAAGGGTGGTTAGTGCTGCAATGCCAAGGATGTCATCTCTGCACGAGAGGTGCAGCAACCTCCAACGATCATTTCGGTCTCCCTTTTCCTCACTATATGTTTACAGGGTTATCCAGACGTGGACCCCCTGCTTGATGTGCCTAGAGGGGTTTCAGATATACCATCCTGACGAGGCATTACAATGCCAAAATGATTGTCAGGGGTTGCTGCACCTCTCGTGCAGAGATGACGTCCTTGGCATTTCGGCACTGACCACTAGGGATGAGCTGTTCGGTTCGATCTGTTCGGTGTTCGATTCGAACATCGCCCGTTCGAACTCCAAACATTTCCGCGTGTTCGCTGCATGTTCACCCACAATGCACCACAATGGACCACAATGCACTTTTACACTGGCCTGAAGCTTGTAATTGGCTACAGCCTTGCACCTGACCACAGGTTAGGTATAAGACAGGTGCAAGACTATGCCAATCACGGCTCAGAGTCCTGATTGGGCACATTTTGCCCAATCATGGGCTCACAGAGCTAAGTCCCACAGCACACTATATAAGGTGTCCCTCGCAGCCCCAGCACGTGTTTTTTGAGAGGAGATTGTTCTGTTAGTGTGTCTTGTCAGTGCCAGCAGCTATTGGGGGGTCTCACTTCTAGCAGATATCTGGGAATTGTAATCTGTGTCTTGTCACTGTTGCCAGCTATCAGGGGGTCCTATCAGGGGGTCTCACAGACTTGTAGCAGATTTCTGCAAATTTTAATCTGTGTCTTGTCACTGGCTGCCAGCTATCAGGGTGTCTCACTGAGTTATACCAGAGTTCTGGAAATCTTTAATCTAGATAACACAGTTGAATCAGAGTTCTGCATATCTTTAATCTATATATCACTCACCATGTCAGAAAGACCAGAAAGGACAGGCAGACGCTCCCAGGCACAGATAAGAGGGCAAGCAGCCTCTGTGTCGGGAGGCTGTGCCTCTAGTCATCGTGGACGTGGTGCATCCTCTGCAGGGGCACGCTTGTCCTTTCTAACTGGTGCTGGCCGTCTTAAGCAGCAGCAACATACAGAGGATTTGGTGGATTGGCTAACCAAGCCATCCTCATCCTCTGCCAGCCAGGATTGTAGTGCTTTACAGTCCTCCTTAGCTGCCAAAGCATCTAATGCAGCCTCCATGTCCACAGCTACTCCTGCCGTAGCCTCACCAACATACACGGAGGAGTCAGCTGAATTGTTTGACACCAATGACAGCGACATGAAATTATAGATAGAACCTTTGTAGCGCATCAAAAATAGATTTAAGGTAGACTTCAACAAAGAGGTATATCAAACATAAAGTGCTTAAGTCTTAAAGTGCTTCAATCTTAAGGTGACAAATATTCAATCAATGTACACATATAAAAGTGCAATGTGCCATAGAACACAGTAAAGTGCAACAATATATAAAATTCCAGCAGTGCGATGGGTATAAGAGAGTCTATAAAGTGCAACAGTGTCCGAATGTGCAAAATGTGCAAATTCAATGATATCCAATACAACAGTATGAATACCAGTGGGAAAAAATCCTTAAAATTTACTTCTCTTTATGTTTAAGCGATGCACAAATATAGTCCTCCTTTCTTGGTCTGTGTATCTCTTGCCGTCTCTCAATAGTGGAGAGGATAGCCAGAAAAGGAGAAAAAAGTGAGAGAAAGGGAAAAAGAAAAAAAAAAAATTTCAGGGGAGAGAAAAAATGAATAAATAATCGTGCAGAAAATCCCAATTAAATATGGCAAATAAATCACTCGTAGGAATATGGAAACTCACATTTATAAGAGCCCAAAAAATCCCTGGCTCTAGGTTTAGGAGCTTCCAGCCATATAGAGGGTGGCATATCCCTTCTTAAATCTTCAACTCTGGTTGCGATGGCTACAATAAAATAATAGACAGCGCTCCCATAGTATATTACCGTATTATGACAAAAAAGAGGTGATAATGTATTGAACTCACCAGATATGGAGCCTCTTCCACACAGGCTCACTCAATACAGCGTCAGGTACTCTATGGTGGATACCCAGAACCTCTTCTCAACCATCTGAGGGCCAGATATCAGGAGCTTCCAAGCGGTGGCAAGTATATATCCAAGGAGAGTAGTCAATAGAATATAAACCATATAAAATTTATTAAAAAATTAAAAAATGGACAGATGCGTTACCGAGACGCGTTTCGGCATTAATAGCCTTCCTCAGTCGGTATATTTAGGTGCACTATTGTCCAAAAAATCTCCAAACAGGAGCAAAAGGCAAAAAGTCCTCTTTTATAGTCCTTTCATGGGATTATGTGAACCACATGAACAACATAAGACTTCCTGCATCCTGTTGTGTGACCTCTGTGATTTCATATCCGGGTTCATTACCCAGAGGTGCTTTGCAGTAATCACCTGACAGAGTAAACACAGAATTAAAAAAATAAATAAAAAAAAAAACCTCACTGACAACCAGGAAAAGGAAGTAAATAAAAAAATAATAAAAAACACTGCTGCTCAAATAGGCAACAAACAAAAAACATGTAGCCTGGAGATAAATGTCCCTCTGTGTATGCATCGCAAGTCCACAAAGGGGCACACTGTATCAGAATAACACAGTAACTCTGTGCTCAATGTCCAAACCATATATGAAGAAACGGGACCATATACAGAACCCATTATATTAAAAACACATATTGTCATTAGCATCAATAAGAACATATGTACCGCATGCCAGCTAAGAGAATACACATGCCCATAAAGAATAAAAAATAAAAAATATATATTTAAGGAAAAGGTCTATGTGATTATCCTAAAATGGGGAGTTCTGCATATTATATATTATTCTAAACACTGGATTAAAAATATGTGTTTTTAATATAATGGGTTCTGTATATGGTCCCGTTTCTTCATATATGGTTTGGATATTGAGCACAGAGTTACTGTGTTATTCTGATACAGTGTGCCCCTTTGTGGACTTGCGATGCATACACAGAGGGACATTTATCTCCAGGCTCCATGTATTTTGTTTGTTGCCTATTTGAGCAGCAGTGTTTTATATTATTTTTTTATTTACTTCCTTTTCCTGGTTGTCAGTGAGGTTTTTTTTTTATTTATTTTTTTAATTCTGTGTTACTCTGTCAGGTGTTTACTGCAAAGCACCTCTGGGTAATGAACCCTTATATGAAATCACAGAGGTCACACAACAGGATGCAGGAAGTCTTATGTTGTTCATGTGGTTCACATAATCCCTGAAAGGACTATAAAAGAGGACTTTTTGACTTTTGCTCCTGTTTGGAGATTTTTTGGACAATAGTGCACCTAAATATACCGACTGAGGAAGGCTATTAATGCCGAAACGCGTCTCGGTAACGCATCTGTCCATTTTTTAATTTTTTAATACATTTTATATGGTTTATATTCTATTGACTACTCTCCTTGGATATATACTTGCCACCGCTTGGAAGCTCCTGATATCTGGCCCTCAGATGGTTGAGAAGAGGTTCTGGGTATCCACCATAGTGTACCTGACGCTGTATTGAGTGAGCCTGTGTGGAAGAGGCTCCATATCTGGTGAGTTCAATACATTATCACCTCTTTTTTATCATAATACGGTAATATACTATGGGAGCGCTGTCTATTCTTTTATTGTAGCCATCGCAACCAGAGTTGAAGATTTAAGAAGGGATACGCCACCCTCTATATGGCTGGAAGCTCCTAAACCTAGAGCCAGTGATTTTTTTGGGCTCTTATAAATGAGTTTCCATATTCCTACGAGTGATTTATTTGCCATATTTAATTGGGATTTTCTGCACGATTATTTATTCATTTTTTCTCTCCCCTCGAATCCTTTTTTCTTTTTTTCTTTCACTTTTTTCTCCTTTCTGGCTATTCTCTCCATTATTGAGAGATGGCAAGAGATACACAGACCAAGAAAGGAGGACTATAGTTGTGCATCGCTTAAACATAAAGAGAAGTAAATTTTAAGGAATTTTTCCCACTGGTATTCATACTGTTGTATTGGATATCATTGAATTTGCACATTTTGCACATTCGGACACTGTTGCACTTTATAGACTCTCTTAAACCCATCGCACTGCTGGAATTTTATATATTGTTGCACTTTACTGTGTTCTATGGCACATTGCACTTTTATATGTGTACATTGATTGAATATTTGTCACCTTAAGATTGAAGCACTTTAAGACTGAAGCACTTTATGTTTGATATACCTCTTTGTTGAAGTCTACCTTAAATCTATTTTTGATGCACTACACAGGTTCTATCTATAATTTCATGTTTGGTTAATGCAGATTTTGGTTGTTTTTTCTGTATATCACGCTTACCCCTTTGGGCAGCATCTCACTACTTATTAGTTACAATTTAACTACTTCATAACACTATAGTAATCTGGTTTATAAATAGGCGCCTACGCTGTATGAGATATATATATATATATATATCTCTTCTTTAATGACAGTGACATGCTGCTTGAGGATGCACAGCAACTACAGTGCTCTGATTCAAACTCTGAGGTTGAAGAAGGGAATTTAATCAACCTAGAAGAAGGGGGTGCAAGTGACACACAAATAACTGGCACTCATGTTGCCCCAGCAGCTGCAGCATACTGCCAAGTTGGCTCCAGTGACGAGGAGATATGGGGTAATGACAATGATGATGAGGTCACTGACTCCACCTGGGTGCCTGATCGCACAGAGGAGTCAAGTGAGGAGGAGGAGGAGGCAGAAAAAACACAAGGCACAACGTCCTCTATGACCAACCGTAGCCAGTCCAAGGCATCAGAAGTCACAGCTGCTCAGGTGCAGATGTCAGGTTTAATACCTTGCAGGTACTTGCCTTTCAGGTTATGAGCCCAATATGCAGGTCTCGGGGATGCACACAGTTCGTGGGAGAGGAGAATCACACAGGAGGGCTGTGGGACAGGACACACTGGAACTCACAGGTTGGCTGGGGGTGGTGGGGAAAGCAATCCTTGAGTCCAGGTGCGAGGGTAGCTGCTCTAGGGAGAGCACGTTGGGAAGGGTCTGTGCTCCTGGGAGAGCACGGTGGGATTAGCAGGGGGAAACACGAGGAGTGGATAGGGAAAGCAGGTTTCTGGAGCTTGATGTTTGCAGGTCTTGTTCATAGGAACAGGAGACAACAATGAAGCATTGGGCCAAGGGTGTGTGGAGCCTTTATTGATTAGGCACAGGGGTGTGTCATGTGACCTGTGGTGTGTGTGTGTTTTTTAACTGTTTATTAGCTGGTTCACAGCAGAAGGGCAGCACCTTTCATGCAGCTGCCACTTGCATGGATTCACGCAGGAACGGACAGGTACGATCCTGACAGTACCCCCCACTTTAGAAATCGCACTCCGGGCGATTAAGTGACCGGAACTCCAGCCTAGGAACGCTTCTTTCTTTGGCGTCTTCGGGTCTTTGCTCTGGAGCTGTTACTGGTCACCTTGGGGGTCTCACTCTGGGTCAGGTCACTGGTTGGCAGGTCATCCGTATTTTCTGATGTGCCATCAGAGGTCAGAGGATGCAACGGGGGCTTTGGTGGATGCTGGAGGTCTGCCGGATCTGCAGCACGGCTGTAGACAGTAGCCAAGGTGTCCTGTACCTGTACCACCAAGGAATTATGGTCGCCCTGGATATCCTGTACAGTACGGGTGAGTGCTTCCACCTGGGTCGCCAAGGTGGTGACAGCAGCAGTGATCATCAGGACATCACTGGATGAATCGGCATCTCCAGAAACTGGTGCGGCAGATGTGGTGGGATCCTCCACGGTGGGTACACATTCTGGAGGTAGGGGATCCACACCCGTGGGGTCTTGGGGAACATTGTCACGGGTAGTGACAGGGTCCATGGAATGTTCATTAGGAGTCATATGTCCACTCTGAGGAGCTATGGGAGGAATGCTGGTAGCACTGGCTATAAAGTGCTGCCTGGGAGTGCTAGGTGTCACAGCAGGTTCAATCTCCATAGGAGGGCGATCAAAAACATGAAAGTCTGCTTCTCGCACAACCGTCCCATTTGACCCGTAGACAAATCCAGGTGGTAAGGGTTTCAGGGTTATTCTGAGGCCTTCTGGAGACATAACGGTGGCATCTTCCACCGTAAACCCCACATATCCCGCACGCTGACCTGGGGGTCCTTGTGAGCGCCGGGCTGTTTGTGGGTCACAATCATCAGAGTCCTCAGAGTCCCAGACCCCTGGTGCATATTCATATATGGGGTCATAAGAGGACAAATCTTGCTGGTAGGGAGTACTGGTAGCACTGGCCATAAAGTGCTGTCTGGGAGTGATGGGTGTGCTGATTGTAGCCATAGCAGTCTCCATCTCCATAGAAGGGTTAGACTCCTCAGACACGGGGTATTCTTGTTCCATAGAGTCAGATTCCAGGAATTCTGTGGGTTCTGTCTCCATGGGCAGTACATCACTCTCATCCTCCCCAGAGCTAGCCTCCAGGAACACCGAACCTCTGGACACCACAGGTGTGGATCTCTTGGGGATAGGTTTCGGTGTGGGAGGTTTCTTGGGAGCTGGTTTGGGCGCTTTCACTGGCTTTGGCACCGATGCAGGCTTTGGTGCTTTAACAGCTCTAGGCTTAAATGCAGGCACGGTTGCTCTCACCGGTTTGGGCGGCGGTGCAGGCTTGGTTTCCTTACCAGGCTTGGCTGCTGCAGCAGGCTTAGGCCCTGGTGCAAGCCTGGTCTCTTCACGCGGGGGCAGCGTGATCTTGACACGAGGTGTACTTCTGGGTATTGGAGTTTTTGCAGACCTCTGCCAAGGACTTTCATTCTTGGGTTTTCTTATTGGGCAATCTACCAAGAAATGATTGGGACCTCCACAATACAGACAGAGATTGAGGGTTTGCCTTCTGGTACGCTCCTCTGGTGAAAGGGGATCACGTTTCTTCCCAGCAGGAGTACGCACCTTAGTGGAGGTGTCCCAGATGGTTTGCAACAGCTCCTTCATGAGGGTGGACAGGTGCTGGAATAAATCTTGGAAAGTTCTCTGAATCACCTCCGTTATAGCGTGCATTACTGCGGACTCATTTCTTTCTGGCTTCATTGTATTGTCAGGTTTAATACCTTGCAGGTACTTGCCTTTCAGGTTATGAGCCCAATATGCAGGTCTCGGGGATGCACACAGTTCGTGGGAGAGGAGAATCACACAGGAGGGCTGTGGGACAGGACACATTGGAACTCACAGGTTGGCTGGGGGTGGTGGGGAAAGCAATCCTTGAGTCCAGGTGCGAGGGTAGCTGCTCTAGGGAGAGCACGTTGGGAAGGGTCTGTGCTCCTGGGAGAGCACGGTGGGATTAGCAGGGGGAAACACGAGGAGTGGATAGGGAAAGCAGGTTTCTGGAGCTTGATGTTTGCAGGTCTTGTTCATAGGAACAGGAGACAACAATGAAGCATTGGGCCAAGGGTGTGTGGAGCCTTTATTGATTAGGCACAGGGGTGTGTCATGTGACCTGTGGTGTGTGTGTGGTTTTTAACTGTTTATTAGCTGGTTCACAGCAGAAGGGCAGCACCTTTCATGCAGCTGCCACTTGCATGGATTCACGCAGGAACGGACAGGTACGATCCTGACAGCAGAGTGCTGTTGTCTCAAAGCACATGTACAGGAAGTCTGTGTCTGGGAGTTCTTTAAGAAATGTGCAGCAGACCGCACCGTTGATCCTCATCTGACATAGATTACAAATAGCAAGCGTGGGAAAGACATCCCACACTTGGGTACCATGTGCTTGAGGCGATATATGACCACCTGCCATGCATCCCATTGGCACAACACTTTGCATAGGTCCTTCTCCTCATCTGTCTCTACCCCACTATATGTCCTGCCATGTCATTGCCTACAATCTCCACTGACATGGATGATGCTACAGTAATGGGTGTACCAGAACCGTCCTCATAATGTGACAGCATCCCATCAGCTGAAGATTTACTCAGTCAGATTACGTTGCCCCAGCTGCTGCAGCATAAGAAAAAATATAGTCCCAACCATCTCCAAGCACAGCGTCTGAATGCCAGCTTACCAAAATTACTCGCATTACTGCTGCTGCCTTTCCAGCTGGTGGACTCTGCTTCCTTCCGTGAATTTGCTGAATGTGCTGTACCACAGTGGCAGGTTCCAAAACGCCATTTATTTTCACGGAAGGCCATTCCAGCACTATACCAGCACATGGAAGACAATGTTATGGAGTCATTGGGAAAGGCAGTCAGCAGCAAGGTGCACATGACTTTAGACATGTGGTCCAGCAAGCATGGACAGGGCCGTTACATTTCCTTCACGACACACTGGGTAACTCTGCTTGCAGCTGGGAGGGATCCAGGACGGGGCTCTGTGCTGGAGCTTGTTCATCCACCACGCCTCCAGAAAGCTGCTTGTATGAGGTCTGTCTGCTCCACCACCTCTTCCTCCTCCTCCTCTGTCTCTGGTGAAGTGTCAGTTAACCCGACACGTGGCGGGGGCTACGAAATGGCTCAAGCAAAAAGATGCCATACTGTGCTTGAGCTAGTTTGTTTAGGGGACAGGAGCCACACTGGGCCAGAAATTCTGTCAGCTCTGCATGGGCAGGTGCAGAGATGCTTAACACCACGCCAGCTTGAGCTGGGAATGGTCGTCTGTGATAAAGGCAGCAACCTTCTCTCTGCCCTACGCCTGGGTAAGTTGACGCATGAACCATGCCTAACACACATCCTAAATCTGGTGGTACAGCGCTTCCTAACAAGGTACCCAGGCCTGGCAGAGCTTCTCAGCCATGCCAGAAAAGTCTGCATCCACTTCAGACCATCATTCCCAGAAAGTGTTTGCCTGGCAGGAATTCAAAGAGAATACCACCTTCCCACAAACCGTCTGATCGGTGACATGCCCACCAGGTGGAACTCGACATTAGCAATGCTGCAGCGTCTGCACAAGCAGCAGAGGGCCATCAATGAGTACCTGTGTGAGTATGGCACAAGGACAGGTTCAGGTCAACTTGTTTCCCCCCCCCGCAGTGGCTGATAATCAAGGATGCATGCACTGTACTGTCACCATTTGAGGAGGCAACGAGGATGGTGAGCAGGGACAGTGCATGCAACAGTGACACATTTCCTTTAGTGTTCCTGCTGGAGGGCACTCTGTGGGGAATTATAGATGTAGCACTAGAGGCAGAGCAGCAGGAGGAAGAGGTGGCCTTCCCTAGCTCTCAAGGCCCCAGTCTTTTGCAGGTAGCATTCCTGCGGGTCCTCAGATCAGACAGGAGGAGTATGAGGAGGAGGAGGATTATTTAAATAGTGGGGGCATTGAGATGGGGATTCCTCAAGGGAGGGTTTTGTGTCCCCAGAAACCCAAGGACTAGTACATGGCTGGGAGGAGGAAGTGCACGATGGGGTCATCCTCATTGACCAGGAAGACTCGGAAGCTAATACACCTCCAACCTATGTCGCATGGGCTCCCTTATCTTGCAAAGCCCGCTAAAGGACCCCAGGATTCGTGCTATCAAGGAGAGGGATCATTACTGGTTGGCAACCCTTCTTGATCCATGATACGAGGGTAAAGTTGCAGAGCTCATCCTGCCCGCACAGAGGGAGGACAGGATGAAACAACTTGAATATGCTCTAAAGCGACACTTGTGTAACACCTTTCCAGGCACTGGTAGGTTACCAAGTGATGACACAGGTGCTTCTGAGGCTGCAGATGATCAGAGGAAGAGCGGTGAAGGCTGGGGCCGCTTGACTGATGCCTTTTTACATTTTTTTAGTCTGCGACGCCCAGGGACGTCAAATGTAGGCACCCATTGCCAGCATCTTCACCATATGGTGCAGAACTACCTAGGGGCAAGGGCAGACCTGGATACCTTTACAGCAGATGATCCACTGGCTTACTGGGTGTGGAGATTGGAACACTGGCCAGAAATTAGTCAATATGCTATGCAGCTACTAGGTTGCCCTTCAACCAGCATGCTTTCTGAAAGGATGTTCAGTGCCGCTGGAGGTTTTTTCACAGACAAAAGAGTGCGTCTTTCCACAGACTCTGTAGACCGGCTCACATTTATAAAAATGAATCAGTCCTGGATCAGCAGCTATCAATCCCCTGATGCTGACATAACTGAATAGATCGGGGATCTCTTCTGCATTACCAAAACCTCCACCCCTGCACTCTTCCACAATACTTCAGAGGGGTTATGTTGTGAAGGCAGTAGCTGGCACCAAAGGCCTAATATTTGGGTGCACTGCCACTGACGCCTATACCAGATTCTTATCATTTTAATATTGGACCACAGGGTCCACCGCTGCATAGGCTTGTGCACCGATTTTTTTTTCGGTTCGATTCGGTTCGATTTTTCGGATTTTTAAACTTTTCGATTCGGCTCGTTTCGACCGATTCCTGTTTCGGTTCGGCTCGATTCGCTTTCGTGTACATTTTGTTTCGGAATATCGACCATTTTTCATATTTTCGTGTCACTTTGCTCGTTTTTTTGTATCGACTTTTCGTAAGTTGGGAAATTTTCGTTTTTCGGAATTGTACATGTTTTCGGAATATTGACCGTTTTTCGTATTTTCGTGTCACTTTGCTCTTTTTGTATCGACTTTTCGTAATTTCGGAAATTTTCGTTTTTCGGAACGTCTGTTCTCGTTTCAAAGCAATAAATTTCGATTTGACACATTTCAAGTCCATTCGAAAATTCTGAAAATATTTCGTTTCGGCTCGGAAAACTTTTCGGATCTGCCATTTTCAGATCTAAAAATTTTCGGAAATTCGGCCGCATCCGAAAACACGAATCGGGAAATTTCGTGAAAATTCCGAAATTCCGAAACCCGAAACGCACATCCCTACATTAGACACGTGGTCCAGCAAGCATGGACGGGGCCATTACATTTCCTTCACGGCACACTGGGTAACTCTGATTGCAGCTAGGAGGGATCCAAGACGGGGCTCTGTGCTGGAGGTTGTTCATCCACCACGCCTCCAGAAAGCTGCTTGTATGAGGTCTGTCTGCTCTACCACCTCTTCCTCCTGCTTCTCTGTCTCTGGCGAAGTGGCAGTACTGAAAAAACATGTGTTGGCCCTGTGAGGCCGCTCTCCTGCAGTCGATTTGTGACCTACATAAATTCCTATAAACCAAGAATTAAAATTAATAAAAAAAAAAAGTGACGTCCAAGAGAAAGCTAAGAGAGCTATATAATTTTCTGTTCCTAATTATTTGTGGAGGGAAAAAAAACACTTTTTCCTCTTATTCTTGACACACTATACATGTCTTCCATTTTTAGACTAACCTTTTCCCACATCTCCTCAGTGGTATCCAAAAGAGGACCAACAAATGGATTAACAGCTGCATTACACACAAGGATGTCAATTTTACCATGATTCTCCAGTGCCTGTAAAAAAAAAATTAATGAATTTATTGTTTCACTTAATAAAAAATGTGTACGTGTTTAAAGTTTATTCAGGCTTATGAATCAGATTAAACACAATAAACCCTCGCACTACCAAATCACTTTTTTGGTGGAAAACATGTTCTGATAATATTAATTCAAAACATGTGGTACATAGTTGGTATCTAAATGTAGGATAAAATTGCAATTTCCATGTAAATCTCCATAGTCAAATAATTAAAATAATGTATATTTTTCACTTTTCATTTACAGAAAGTTGTTGGGGTGTGCGACTTGGAAATAGCGGCTCCTTACTATATATTAACGGCTTCTATGCTTTGTATAAGAGCCCTTAATAACAGCTCTCGATGAGAGAAGCAAGCTATTCCAAGGTAGCGCAGTGTTCTCGGCTCCAGCTGGTATTCTTATAAGAACACTGGCTGTCATAAACTGGTGTTAAGTGATTTTGCTTTGCAAAATCATTAACACTGAAATAAATACACTAAAACACTGCACTTACCTCTGGTCCCACATTGCAGGGGGCAGCACGATCTGCTGCTTCCTCTGGCCTCATGCAGTGGAGCAATGGGAACAAATAGTTGTCAATTTTCCTCTGTGAACTCAGCATGTCCACAGTCTTGCAGGGTCACGCTTGGCTCAATGGAGTTTTATAAACTGCAGGAGCAGTTTCCAGTTGTGGCATGTGGGGCTGCTATAAGTATCTTGTAGCAGCTCCCAACTATTCTGACTGGAGAGGCTAATAAAGGGGCTCAGTCAAAATAGAGTCAGTAACAATGACCTGCTAAGGGATATCAGCTAACATCGATATTTCTCCTTAGCAGTTCCGTGTTATTGGCAACATCAGAGTAGGGCCCAGGATGGTGTCCCTTACCTTGCACAATTTGAAAGGGGCTCTGCTTTATTTCAGAACTAGCAGAAATAGCATTTGTTTCAAATATACAGTTAAGGCTTCATTTCAATTATACACAAGCACACTGAGTGTGCACAGTGCGTCCATTGAAATGGATGTACTTTATAACGGATGAGATTGTGGTAACATTGTATCTGTTAGCTTTGACTGACATTGGGAAAAAGAAAAAAGCTGTCTGCAGGGGTTTCTTTACGTCTGTTGTAGCTTTTTCACGTCGATGCCATTTTGGTGTCCGTTGCAACATGCTTTACCCATGCATGAAAAAGTGCGCACCTGCTGTGTGTGTTGTTCTCTATTGACTCTTTTGAAAAGCTACAACGGACAGCAAACCGTGTGGTCCGATGGACGTGAAAAATGCTCTCATGTGACCGCAGCCTAATGTGTTAAAGCTCGACAAAAAAACTGGCCAGCTACCTTAGGTTTTTGCAGTGATTATAATGAGAATATTAGCAAAGCAGCTTGTAAAAAATATCAATAGAATATAAAATTAATATATGTGTATAGGCAGAATGTCTGTATATGGAAATTACAGTAACACCTTGTACCTGTACTGTACGGGGATTTTCAGCAATTATAACCACCTGAATTGTATCTGTCACGGTCCACCCCGTGTACCTGTCTTGCACACCTGGATCTTAGAACTTTGCCATGTATCCTCCTTTTCTTGGATTCCGTTCCAGGTTTTACCCAGGCTCTGCACCTGGACCAGGCTCCTGGAGATCCAGCCTGGGTCTTCCTTTTCTAGCCCTGGACTTCCAGCTGAGGCCTATCCATGTTTAAGCCTCCTTAAAAGGCAGAGAGACCCAGCCAGCAGTGGGTCTGCATTGTACTCCCTGACTGAGGTCACTTGGTTGTGTGCAAACCTGCTCTTCCTGTACCAGTGTATCCAGTACCCATCTGTCTACCTTATTGTTCCTGGATACATCTCCGTTTGTGCAAGGGACTCTCAGCGATCTCTCCCTGCGCTGTATTCACGGTCTGTGGTCAAGATTCCAGGTCACTGCTCAAGTGGGTACTCTCAACCGCGTAGCCCACTATCCCCTGTGTCTGGAAACCTACTTGTGGATTACAGTTGTTCTTCACCGTCTCTGACCTTTGATCCAGGTACCACTGCCAGCTGTCCAGACTTATTCTTGGTGGGCCCTGTCTGCAGTCTGGGACTGCATTGCCCACAATCCACTGACTCTCCAAGAACTCTCCCTGGACTTTCTTGCAATTCCCTTTGTTCTTTTGCCTGCAGTTAAGGACCATTTATGTTTTATTAAAGAATCTGCATTGCGTGATTCCTGTCTGGCCTCCCCTCTGTGTCGCCGCCTGCTGGGCTCATACCAGAACCGCACATGCCTCGTGACAGTATCCTTGTTCAATAGTAAGTAAACCCAGAACTCTCCTTTAATTATATCTTCTCTCTGGCTCTGCTGGAGCAGTAATAACCTCTATTAAACATTTTGTTACAGTGAGGGTGGTGGTTCTTTCCAGCTCCCTTACTGTAATACTGGATGATATGGGCAAGGTCTAGGAATTTTGGCTTCTCCAATAGAGAAAATCAGTCCTGCATTATTGTCAGGATCCCTGGCTGTAGCCATCCTGAAACCCCCCCTGGTGGTACACTTCTATGTCCTGTTCCTGCCCTGCAGCCAGCAACCAGCATCCAGCAGTGCAAAAGTTAACACAAACACGTGACACACGAAATAAAGGGCTCAGCCCCACACACACTCACTGCTGGTTCATTACAGCTCTTGAATGCCTAGAGTGAAGTTCTGTTACCTGTTGCTCTGCAAAAACCTATCCCTTTTGATTTCCTGGTTCCTGCATTTGTTTCCACCTCGCTTCCCATCATCCTGCAGAATTCATCCGGTCAGTTTCCATATTTCATCCCCTTCCAAACCTTACCCACCCGGTCATCTGTGCAGGAAACTGCATCCTGGGCTCATACCCCTGCCATCCAGGTGCCACCCAGGTACCATCCCCACGTTCCTGACAATTATAAACTTATACAAATGGGGCTTTATATGCTTATTTTTGGTTTTCAATGCAGAATAGTGAATTCAAATTTTGGGTAGGGAAGAGGCTAAATAACCCTTTCACTACCGTAATCGTGTGTACACAATTAGCGGTAGCAGACACAGCAGCCCAAGATCATATCTTTGCAACTACAATTTGTTTGTTGTAAATTAATTTCATTTGCATTTGAGCTCCAGAAGGTTCATCCAATGTTTTAGTTCTATGGGCATAATGCCCAAGGTATTAAAACTGTTTAAAATCCGCTAAACAATCAGGCTTTTCTCATCCAATGCACGGAGATACAAGCTGCATAACTAACTGCAGTAACTCCATTTGGCCTGAAGATGGCTAAATGTGCCATCTTCAGGCCAAATGAAGATGGCCTGAAGATGGCACATTTGGCACTGCCAAATAGACTATTACAGTAAGAAATACATTGGGAATAATGTAAAAAAAAAAAATGTTCCTGGCAGTGAATTTTTGGAAAATCACTCAGTAGTGAAGGGGTTAATCATAATAGCATTTTCAGACCTTTGTAATCAGCTTTTCTCTGTCTTCTCCAACACCCACATGACAGACTATTCCAGCAACACTCAGACCTTCATCTTTAAGTTGCTTAACAGCTTCGTCCACATTCTTCTGCTTTCGACTAGACAAAAGCACGTGTGCACCATCCTGGGCAAAGCGGCGTGCTATAGCCAGCCCAATCCTTAGGAAAAAAGCATAAAGTTATGAAAGTATATGGAAAGATTTCATTACAAACTAGCACAACATAAGAACACCTCAGTTAACTCTCAAATAACTTTTCATTTTTAAAAAATGTAAAGTATATTTGAACATATTTATGAACATTAATAAATGCACTGCACAAAAAATGACTCTCCACGAAGAAAAAGTACTTGTTGCTTATTCACACCTATGGCTAGCCAAGCATCATGCAACCTGTAGCTACGAACAGTGCTTTCTCTAAGAAAAAAGGTGGTGGTGAGCATCATGATGTCCCAAAAAGCGTCAAGCAGCGCCCAGCCAATGAATACAAGGCGCACATCTACTTGTAGCCATTGAATAGAAAGCACTCCCCAGCGCATACCCAATGAATATAGAGCACACACCAGTTTGCAGTCAATGAATACAGGGTGCATACTGACATGCAACCAGTAGATCGAGGGCAACAAGCAAAAGGATACACCACGCAGGCAGAGGTGTATCTAATGTAAATGGCACCAATGTTAAGCACCAATGCCAACAGCAAGCCACTGTCCAAACATTTGAATGTGTTATGTGAGATGGAGAGCAGTAAGGAAGGGGTTTCAGATTCTTTGGCAGTCGGCTCTACTCCCTCCAACGACATTTCCCCCCTCACCTCAGTAACAGGCCAGGATTTGATCCCAGCCAGTAAATCACTGGGCTGTTACTTTTAAGGAGATGTGTTTTTTTCCTTACAGAGGCATCCTAGCACTTCACACAGCTGCAGGCTCTTCACTTTTCTTGTCATAAGCAGTTAAGCAGCACTGACTGTCAGAGGTATCACGAGAGTTGGTATCACCTTTAGTGGTAACTTATCGTGCCACCCTCAAAGGACCTCCTCTCGTACCAGGTCATCAGAATTCAAAGCAATAAATTTGCAGTGTGGATGAGCATATCATAGAGATCCACAGCAATAAAACTCATATCAATGTGTGTTGTGTATGAGTGTATCACAGAGCTCCAGAGCAATAAAACTCACAATTACATATTAAAATAAATGCAGTAAAATAATGTAAATATTATATTAAATGAATAATTATTAAAATATCAAAACCCTTATATTCCCCCCTGTACCCACACCTTTCTTTATGTGTCCCCCTGTACCCCATCTGTCTTTATGCGTCCCCCAGTCCGCACTTCCCCAAAATGTTTTCAGTTTAACTCCCCTGCATCTCATGTGTGCTGTTTGATGTAATTTATGATCAAAATGCACACTCGATGTGCAATTAGTTTCGTTCCGAATCCAAATTCAGACGAAAATCACCATTTTTGTATTTCAGGAGCATTTCCGAAAATGAAATATTGGCCATCTGAAAATTCGAATTGATCCAAAATTTCGGTGTTGATCGATTCTGCAATCCGGTTATTCAGATCGATTTGGCGATTCAGATCGATTCAGCAATTCGCATCAGTTAGTTTTTCGTTTTATGAGTTATTTCGTTTTTATTGCTTATTTAAGAATGGCAAGTAGATTACTACCAATAGAATGAAAGTCCCTTTACATACTTATTTTTTTAGGATTCTTTAGGCGTTTTTTGGGTGACATTTTAGGTTTCCTAACTTTTTAAAGAAACAAGGCTTTTTAACCCAAAGGTTTCAATGCAGCATATAAATCCACATACTGCTGGGGTGCGCCTCTCTGCAGTATAATTAATGCAGCATATGAATCCGCACACTGCCGAGCACCATCTCTCTGCAGTATAATTAATGCAGCACATGAATCAGGCCAGATGCTTTACTCGATCTTGGGCACCTGTGACTGCTTTTCAAAAATCGAGTATACTCAATAATGGCAGCGAAAGGTTTAGTGAAGC
Source organism: Leptobrachium leishanense (assembly GCA_009667805.1). Lineage (NCBI taxonomy): Eukaryota > Metazoa > Chordata > Amphibia > Anura > Megophryidae > Leptobrachium > Leptobrachium leishanense. The sequence goes on along the minus strand of RXON01000090.1, from coordinate 115,269 downwards.
GACGGCACCAGGAGTAGGAGGGAGAACTGTTATCCGCAAACATACAGAAACACATATCATATATTCCACCCCAAGAAAATAAATAGGCCCCTATTACATTCTTCGCACATTTGTTTTGCGCGCGCAAATGTGCATTTGTGCGAGTGCAAAACCATTTGCGCAGAACGTCGTATTACAACGTTCACACAAACGATGCTCGTAATCGTCTACCGCGATAGACCCTGCGCGAATTAATTTTCCTGCGCGCATCCTATACTTAACATTGTCAGCGCAAATGTGTTCGTGCACTGGTACGCGGATGGCATTAAAATCTTCGCAACGAAAGTTTGCGCGCATTTTCGTTACGTCTTTGAAAAGCAGGTGGTAACTGTAAATGTGATCGTTCTGGGCGACACGAAATACACCAGCACAAAAAAAAATACAGCACAGTACAGTTACACATTCTACACATACCCAAACATTAAAATTTATAAATTGTGTCATTGTTAATTTAATTTTTTTTTGGCTGGTGGTTAAGTTTTTTTTTTCATCTTTTTTAGATTGTAAATATTTTATTGAAAACAAGGTGGAAAGCCTGCCCAGAGGGCAGTCTATTGTGGATATACTGCCCCAGCTCATGGATATATGCCCCAGCTCGTGGATACTGCCCCAGCTCGTGGATATATTGCCCCAGCTCGTGCATATATTGCCCCAGCTCGTGGATATATTGCCCCAGCTCGTGGATACTGCCAGCTCGTGGATACTGCCCCAGCTCGTGTATTGCCCCCCACGTGGATATACTGCCCCAGCTCGTGGATATTGCCCCAGCTCGTGGATACTGCCCCAGCTCGTGGATACTGCCCAGCACGTGGATATATGCCGCAGCACGTGGATACTGTCCCAGCTCGTGGATATTGCCCACCAGCTCCTGGATACTGCTCCAGCACGTGGATATATGCCCCAGCACGTGGATATATGCCCCAGCACGTCGATATTGCCCCAGCACGTGGTATTGCCCCAGCTCATGGATATATTGCCCCAGCTCGTGGATACTGCCAGCTCGTGGATATTGCCCCAGCTCGTGGATATTGCCCCAGCACGTGGATATATGCCCCAGCACAGGATATATGCCCCAGCACGTGGATACTGTCCCCCAGCTGTGGATACTGCCCCCAGCTCGTGGATACTGCCCCAGCTCGTGGATATTGCCCCCCAGTCGTGATATTGCCCCCCAGCTCGTGGATATTGCCCCAGCTCATGGATATTGCCCCCAGCTCATGGATATTTCCCCCAAAGCTCTCATGGATATTGCCCCCAGCTCATGGGATTGCCCCCCAGCTCATGGATATTGGCCCCCAGCGCTCATGGATATTGCCCCTCAGCTCATGGATATTGCCCCCCAAGCTCTCATGATATTGCCCCCCAGCTCATGGATATTGCCCCCCAAGCTCTCATGGATATTGCCCCCAGCTCATGGATATTGCCCCCCAAGCTCTCATGGATATTGCCCCCCAGCTCATGGATATTGCCCCCCAAGCTCTCATGGATATTGCCCCCCAGCTCATGGATATTGCCCCCCCAAACTCTCATGGATATTGCCCCCCAGCTCATGGATATTGGCCCCCAGCGCTCATGGATATGCCCCAGCTCAGACCCAACCAGACATGGGGCAGCTGTTCGAATGCTCTATCGGCATTCGGACAGCCGCCCCATGAGCTCGGCGCCATACTTACCTTTCCGAGCGGCGCCGGGGAAGTGAAAGTGTCCCACTTCCGGTCTTTGAAGGACCCAAGCCGCGGTCACGTGACCGGGGCTTGGGTCCTTCAAAGAGCGGAAGTGGGGAAACTTTCACTTCCCCGGCGCCGCTCGGATGCGCTCGGCAGCCGGTAGAGGCTGCGAGCGCAGCCTCTACCCGGCTGCCGCGCGCATCCAAGCCCGAGCGGCGGAGGGACCTTTCCTTCGCCGCTCGGGGGTTGGATGCGCGCGGCAGCCGGGTAGAGGCTGCGAGCGCAGCCTCTCCCGGCTGCTGTGTGCATCTTGTAACCGCCGCGGCGAGCCGGCAGCCGGCTCGTGCCGCGGCGGTTGCATGTGCGCGCAACCACCCGCCGCTGGTTGCGCGCGCATGCGCAGAGTAAGGCTTGGCGACGGACACGCCAAGCCTTACTCTTTTATAGTATAGATGGGTGATGTTGGCTGAATCCCGTGACAAAACAGTCTGCCCACCGATTCCTGCACGCAACATTAATTTGCGAACGGCTTTGCGCGTCGGATTTGCGCACGAAAAATCTTGAAGAAAAAATCCACTCTGATCGTAATACCACGTTAATTTTCACGCGATAATGTTTTTTTTGTGCGCAAAAAAAATTGCACTGCGTGAGCGCAATTGCACAGAGAATGTAATAGGGCCCATATTATTATTATTATTATTCTTTATAAAGCGCCAGCATATTCCGCAGCGCTGTACAATAGGCACAGTATAGACAGGGTTACAATACAATACATTGAACAACATTTGACAAACAGCACAGGAGGAGATGAGGGCCTTATTCCCGTAGGAACTCACAATCTAGGAGGGTTGGGGTTGGAAACAGGAGGAGAGGACTGCAAGGTGAGAGTGATTGATGGTTGCGTCAGTGAGTTGGGTGGTAGGCTTCCCTAAATAGGAACGTTTTTAGGGAGCGTTTGAAGGAAGAGAAGTTAGGGGAAAGTCTGACAGTACGAGGGAGAGCGTTCCAGAGAGTGGGGGCTGCGCGTGAGAAATCCTGCAGTCTATCATGGGAAGAGGTGATGCGGGGAGAAGCTAGGCGCAGGTCACTGTTTGACCTTAGGGAGCGGGCTGGGTTGTATTTGGTAATTAGTGAGGACAGGTAGTGGGGAGCTGAGTTAGTGAGGGTTTTGTAGGTAAGGATTTTGAACTTAATTCTGCAGTGGATGGGGAGCCAGTGAAGGGACTCGCAGAGGGAAGCGGCAGAGACAGAGCGGCAGGTAAGGTGAATTAGCCTGGCGGAGGCGTTCAGGATGGATTGTAGGGGGAGAGGCGGGACAGAGGGAGGCCAGATAAGAGATTATTGCAATAGTCGAGTCGGGAGATTACCAGGGTGTGTATGAGTTGTTTTGTGGTAAGAAATGGCCGATGTCTGGAAATATTACGCAGTTGGTATCGGCAGGAGGAGGAAAGAGACTTGATGTTGGTGATGAAGGAAAGAGCAGAGTCAAGTGTAACTCCAAGACAGTGAACTTGGTTTGATGGGGAGATGGTGATACCCTCCACCGTGATAGAGACGTCAGGAGGTGGGGAGGCATTGGAGGGAGGAATAAGTAGGAGTTCAGTCTTTGACATGTTGATCTTTAGGTGGTGGGAGGCCATCCAGGAGGAGATGCCAGATAAACAGTCACTGACTTTTGAAAGGACAGGGGGAGAGAGATCAGGGGTAGAGAGGTAGATCTGAGTGTCATCAGCGTAGAGGTAGTAATTAAAGCCAAAGCTGTTGATGATTTTGCCCAGGGAGGAGGTGTAGATGGAAAAGAGCAGAGGACCAAGGACAGAGCCTTGAGGTACACCAACAGATAGAGGCAATGAAGAGGAGGAGTTACCAGCAAAGGACACACAGAAGGACCTGTTGGATAAATAGGAGTCAACCCAAGCGAGTGCAGTGTCACCGAGACCCATAGAGTTGAGGGTCTGTAGAAGGAGGGGGTGGTCAACAGTGTCAAAAGCAGCCGAGAGGTCAAGCAGGATGAGAATAGAATAGTGGCCGTGTTTTTTAGCAGTCGTTGGTGACCCATAGTATTTATTCATAGATTTAGTTTATAATAATATTCGTCTAAGTTCTGATGAAAACTGGGTTCTTGAAAATAAAAAAATTGATTGTTTAGATAATATTAAAAAGATAGAAAGAATTTGTCACAAGGACAATGGAGTCACTACCAACACTTTGTAGGATTAAACCTATAGTATAAACATAGAAGGAAACAAAGGAGATTTGTGGCAAGTATAACACAGCTAAATTAGCTGGTTTACACCACTCGTGCTGGTTTCAAATAGCAGACAAACAATAACATAACTTTTATTGAATAATTCTAAAACCTGATTAAACGGCAAAATTCCTTGAAAGAAGTAAGGCACTTAATAATACTGCAAGTTGATTCAACTAATAGTGGAATGTGGGTGGGGACCCTGGAGTTATAATAACCCCCGTTCACTGCTTAACAATGTATGAAGTAATATATTGGATATTAGCAGGAGAACAATTACGTCCCTTCTCGGGTATATAAACCAATGTGTAATGATAATGCTAATAAGGCCTATGGGGTAATAGATAAAATACATAAGATAGAAGAATCACAAAGAATTAAACTCATTGAAGAGTAAATAACCATTAGCCCAGTATTGGCATTAGTCAGCAATAAATAGTGGGTCAGCACAGTTAATTAATCTTGTGACTGACCAATAGGTGGTGCTAGTATAGCCTGTAAGATATAAGCTTGAATGCACAAATAGGGATTCCACAATAGTTGGAGAAAAAAACAGAGCGTCTCTACAGAGCGTCTCTGGATGAAGCCACCTTCTGTTAGTGGCGAAACGCGCGTTAGCGTTTGCTTATGATGATGTTGATTTAATGTTTTAACAGTCACGAGGCACTTCTAATACTGTTGGCAGTGGTGATATTATTTACCAAGTGTTTCTAGCAACTGGTGCTAGTCTGTATTACTTGATCCACAATAGTGTCATCTAATTTATTTTTGATGGGCAATCAATAAGCTTCTCTAGCTTCTGTGACGTATTTTCAACAACTTACTATCCATTCAATTTGGTTAACAGCCAGTTGTATCGTCGCATATTGCTATCTTTGCCAACTTTGTGTTACATCTGGTGGCATGTTCTTAATCACTCCTAGCCATTTGGGCTATACTATATCAAGTACCAGACTAACTATACATCTGAACTGTCCTCAATTATTAAGGCTGATTTACGCTATTATCAGGTCGATGCTTTGTGTGTTTCTTGCGGTATTTCCGTTTTTGTGTAATGAAGTTAATATCTCACATGCCAAGCCAATATTACCTGTTCTATCGGGTCTTCTACAAGACCATCAATCTGTGTTGACCTTTATACATATGCTGATACATACTATATAGGGCTAATGCATTGTGAAGTTTTTTTCTCCAACTATTGTGGAATCCCTATTTGTGCATTCAAGCTTATATCTTACAGGCTATACTAGCACCACCTATTGGTCAGTCACAAGATTAATTAACTGTGCTGACCCACTATTTATTGCTGACTAATGCCAATACTGGGCTAATGGTTATTTACTCTTCAATGAGTTTAATTCTTTGTGATTCTTCTATCTATTACCCCATAGGCCTTATTAGCATTATCATTACACATTGGTTTATATACCCGAGAAGGGACGTAATTGTTCTCCTGCTAATATCCAATATATTACTTCATACATTGTTAAGCAGTGAACGGGGGTTATTATAACTCCAGGGTCCCCACCCACAACCACTATTAGTTGAATCAACTTGCAGTATTAAGTGCCTTACTTCTTTCAAGGAATTTTGCCGTTTAATCATGTTTTAGAATTATTCAATAAAAGTTATATGTTATTGTTTTGTCTGCTATTTGAAACCAGCACGAGTGGTGTAAGCCAGCTAATTTAGCTGTGTTATACTTGCCACAAATCTCCTTTGTTTCCTTCTAATATTAAAAAGAACATATTTTTCCAATTACAAAAGCATTTGTATGAAGTTTATATTTAGCATACCCATCGGTTGATCCCGTCACAATTGCTACCTTTCCATCCAAGACATTCTTGCTTTCTATTTTTGTTCCAAATGCCTTGAAGTAATGGACTCTTAAATAAGATGTTATCTTTAAAAACGTTTTGTTGGCGTTCATCCAGACCATTTCAAAATATCTGAAAATAATAATGCAACATATATTTATTCTTTCTTTTTCTTATATATGTCTTGTTTTTTATGCTGAGAAATACATAGGGGGTTATTCAGAGAGCACCGAAATGTTGTTGACATTTCAGTGCTCTCCCATTCCCTGCTCTTTGGGGAATCAAATTTCCCCAGCCTGCGGTGAATTCAGCATTCACTGCAGGGGCCCCAGAGTGCAGGCAACGGACCCGAAAATAAGTCTCAAACGCCAAACTCCCACTGAAAACCTGCCAAAATCACTCGAACTGCTGCAAAAAAATGCCGAACATGTCCAGAAAATGGAGACGAGCCACCGAACACAGCGCAGAGCAGCCGCCGGAAAAAGCCGACAAGCTAACGAACAGGATAAAAAAAACTACTTAAAGTATCAAAATTTAATGCTGTTTGTAAATAAACTACTCAATGAAAATGCCTGGAATTTATATAGAAGTTCCTATGAATGATAATAAAAAGGTCTGTTACAGAAAAAAGAAAAAAAAAATTAAAACAGTTTTTTACCGAAAGAATCCATAAAATTGCCTAAAAAGATCGTAAAAAAAAAAAAAAAAATCTGAGACTTTTTACTGCAGATTAAAATAATAAACGGTTTATTAGACATTGGGTAAAAACGGGAATATTTTTAAGATTGAAGCCTATGGGGTTCGCCTGATTAAACCTGCTGAATGAAACTACCGAATAGCAGGGCACTTCGGCAAATTTTCACTGCTGTTCGGTGTTCTCTGAATAGATTAACCATTGCTTCTCTCTGGGGGATTTCACTGCCTTCGAACAGACACCATACTTGCTGGCAGTTTTCAAAAATTTTCCGAACTGCCTGCTCTCTGAATAGCCGAATGGCCCTGAAATGGCACCATATGGGGAAATTCACTGTTCGGTGACATTTTGGGGCCAGATCGGCTTTCTCTGAATAACCCTTGTACAGTAGTGTGGAACAGTGCAAAAGCAACCATTTCAAAAACTTATGAAAATATTTTATTGTTATTGCTATTATGAGAGTCTTATTGTAATAAAGTGTAAAATATTAAATAAATTAAATTATACTTTAAAGTATACTAAAGACACACTACAGTCAATTGAAACACTAAAAGTTGGAATAAAACAATTTTTAGCAACAATGTGTTGGAGTAAATGGAGTTAATGTAATAAAAACCTTACAGTACAAAATATATTTTTTGTTTTGATATACTATTTGTTTATTTCACTTACCTGGAAAAACCTTTAATGGTGTGGAACACATTGGGTTATAGAATAAATTGTTTGGCATAGGTAACTCAAAGATTTGGTTAAACAACAAACTAATTTTCAGAAAAGGTATAAATGTCATAACTATAACGATTTAAGCATTGCATCAATGTTTTGTTAAAAATATATATATATTTTTTTTAGGCAAAATTTTTGATTCAATTTTTTTTAAAGGTGTTTTTATTTTATTCTGTAACAAACCTTTTTATTTTTGTAGACTTTTTTTTTTCCACACAATTTCATGCATTTTTATTGTTTTAAACACCTCTACAATAGCAGAGTTCTGTTTTCTTGATTTAGCATGTTAAGCAGCATTCGGTGGTTAGTTCGGCGCTCTTCAGCAGCGTGTAGTGGGGGTCAGTTCGATGGCTCCATGTTCAGCTCACTTCGGGGACCCTGCGGTGAATAGTGAATTCACCGGAGAGTTGGTAAACTGGAATTGCCGAAGCGCACCGAACAAGAATGCACTGACATTTTTGTGCATTCTGAATAACCCTTTTAGGGCACTATCACCTGGTGTGAGCTAAAACACCATCACTAAAGAAAAAATTTAGCACGAGTTGCTAAAACTTAGCACCTGATGACCTAGTAACAGATCACGTTGTCCGCGGGCGTCTGTGTGCAAGGTAATTTGGCGCATGCTAGAGAAACGCTGAGACCCTGCAATAATGTGATTGTGTACAGGATAGAACATTTTTTTTTCTCCAGTGCAGAGTGCCGGGCCATACCTATCCTCTGCCCTCACAAGCTTGCAGGGGTGTGAGGGCTCTTTGCTGGATGTGTTCATACGAATACATTATTAAAATGCTCCAAGGTGACCATATCATCCATGCTTATATGCACACATATATTAACTAAGGCTGTTGGGCATTGCATAATAAATGACACCCAACAGCATGTAGAATCAATACAATGCATTTAATAGATCCAAAAGGAAGGCCAGGTGAGCAACAACAATTTCCCTGCTGCAGCATATAAATAATACATGTTTCATGGCAAGACTTATCCATGTGGCACTTTAAACATGCACCCCGTGGTCACCCTAATAATAATCAACCACTTACATACTATGGATAACCCCTAGCATAACATGTTTAAAATTAGGCAATATATTAGAATTAGGATATATGTGGATACAGGATACATATATATTATAATAGAGCCTACTGCAACAGCAGCGACATTGCTGACCAGATCCATTACTATGGTGTATGGGGCCAAGAGAACACCTGTGCTGCACTCCTTTCAATTGCCTGTTAATTATGGTTGAGAACCTGTTTTTTGTGGAATTAGCACCAGGGTTGAGCAGTAGGTAAAATTTTGCGATTAGCGTTGCTCCAGAAATTTGCGCAGGCATCAAATGATCTATTAGTTGCAAAAGCGCAATAGATCTCTAGCACTCCCCATGTTAAGTATAGGATGAGGAAACTACAGTAAGCTCGCGGTACGAATCGCTAATAGTGACGCCCGAAGTGATTTTTCCCTGTTTCTAGTGGGAGGCAAACGATCTGTTGGTCAGGCGCTAGACTGCATTAAACCTTGCGCTAACCTAAGAACATAGTAAGGTTAGCTCACACCAGATGAAAGTGCCCTTAGCGATTTAATTTAAGAATAGAACTTTTTTATGAAGAATGCCAACTAAATTTTGTTCATTATATTGTTGTACTAGTACTGATGGCAAGAAATTTTATGGAAGTTACAAAAGAGATCATTGATTAAATACAAATTTTTATTATTTACTTATTTTTCAAGAGTGTATTTTACTCTATAAGCAATTACGAATTACTAAACATGTATGCAAATATTATGTTATGCATTTCACATGTACATAACTTATTGTATTTCCACTTTTAATGTGAGCTGTACATAACTATTAGAATAATTAGTAAGAATAATTAGTAAATAACTGACTTTTTAATATAATCTTTAACCCCTTCACTACCATGTGATTTTCCAAAAAGACAGTCAGAAACCAGTGTTTTTTTTGTAAAATAATTTTTAATTATTAAGTAATAAATATTTGAGCTTATACCCATTTTATGTCTTACCATAAATAACCTATTTTTGGTCAGTAGATGGCGCCATCTACTGCCAAATTTAGTTAGAGGATTGACCGACTGGTCTATTTTCTTTTCCCTTCATCGGCTACAGAAAGCCAGGTATTTCAGAGCTTTGAGCAGCTGATTTTACAGTTTTTTGGTGTTTGGGCATAATGCCCACAAGGCCCACCTTCCTCGCACGGGCGCCCAGCCGCCGACGTTTGTTCTGCACCTGGGGTCCAGGTGGCTGAGCTGACATCCAAGGAATCCCAGATGATTGCGGCTGCAATGGGAGGATGCACTCAGCAGGTCCTCCGCAGCCAAGACCACGCGCGGCTGGATGCGCTGAGCACTTCCGCCGCAGCGAACTGTTTAACCCTTTCGCTGCTGAGGCTTTTCCCGCCCCTGTGCTGAGGTCATTTTTACCGGTTTTGCTCATCATGTTTAAACGTGTTTTGAAGGCTTATTTTAGTATATTACCCAGACATATTATATATCGTTCTTTCCGTCAGACTTGGTAGATTCATAATATGTCATTATTATATGTATACGTTATGTCATGTCTGTATATTATAACAAAAAATGCAATAAAATATGTATTTTCAATAATTTACAATGTGTAAAGTGTTTTTTTTCACATTTTAACATGCGAGCAATTGCGGTTATATTTTGTATGGGGTGCGCTTGTTAAAAAAATTAGAGATGGGGTCTCGTTACATTTTTTTTTGGGGAAAATTACACTATTTTTAACAAACGCACCGCATACAAAAATCGTTAGTGCAGCATCATTGTTCACATTATAATTGAAATGGGAACAATATTGCTGCATTAACAAACCAAAAAAAAGTGTTTTTTTTTACAATTTTCTTTTTTTCTTTTTTTTTATTTTTATTTATTTATTTATTTTTTTTGACAAAATTTTTCACAGTAGTGTTTGGTATCGTTGAAACGGCCATGCTCTGGACGATCCAACCATACCAAACTTTAACCCCTAGCTGCCACGAATCGGGAGATAGGGAGTTCATTAGAACTCCCTATCTCCACCGTTGGTGGCAGTTAGGGGTTAAGTCCAGGACTGGCGTCATCGTGCTACGCACGATGACGCCAGTCCTCAGGGGGAGTTCCCGTAGGCTTGGCCGACATCCAAGATGTCGGCCAGCTCCGGGAAAGGATCGCGAACCGGCGCTTTTCAGCGTCGATTCGCGATCCAGCTCCCCAGGGGTTAATGCCAGGCACCATTTGGAAGGGCAGGCTGTGCCCTTCCAAATGGTGCCTGGGTTAACCCCCGCAACGCCGCCGATCGGGAGGGAGAGAGGTCCGAAGGACCTCCCCCCTCCCTTTCAGGCGCCTCCTCCGCACATGCGGGGGGGCGCCTGAATTAGGTGTCATCGCGCTGCCGCGATGACACCTAATTCCAGCGGCTGCGGTTCCGGATGCGCGGCTGACATCGAGGATGTCAGCCCGCACCGGAGGGGCCAGTGATCTGCCGGAACCCGGCCGAACGCTGACCCCAATGGGAGGACGCGCTCAGCGCGTCCTCCGCATACCAGCGGTAATGCGGAGGACGCGCTCAGCGCGTCCTCCGCATTGAAGTGGTTAAGCAGGCAAATCCCATAGGCTTCAATGTAAAAAAAAATCCCTGTTTTTTCTTAAATAACTGTTATTTATTGTTTTGCTTTGACATTCAGAAAAGTTCGAAGTCTTAAGGTGCATAGGCAGTTAACTTATTTTTAATTATAAAACTGAAATGGCTACAAACACTTTTAGGTAATTTAAACAAAGATTGCAAATTAGTATAACAAACTAAAAATTATTGGACAAAAACCTTGTTCTTAATAATAATGGGAATAATATTGTCTATTACGCTAATCTATCTTGAAAACAAAAATATTGTGTATTATTGACTTGTATGATCATATGCATTGTGCCAACAACTTCCACATTGCGGTACAGGCATTACAGTAAGACATTACGAAGGACACTAAGAAGGACATAGGCAGCAGATAAAAAGAGCCGGCTTGCAACAATCTAAAAGTAGATAGACAGGTATTTTATATACAGTGTGTGTGTGTATATATATTTATGTATATATATATATATATATATACACACTCCTTTAAGTTGTGGTGGGGGCAAAGAATTTGTTTAAAGCCTCCACATTGCAAATAATAAAGTTTATTCTTGCAGATGTAATTTACACATCCCAGCAACTCAAAGAACTGCATCACAGAGCTCATGTGCTACATTCCCCATATGAAGCGCAGAACTCTGGGTAAGACAATTCAAATGACAGCTGCAAATTCAATTTTTTTTGCATCCTGGGTCTTTTTTCACACAGAGCCCTCCAATCAATGCCACGCCATACTAGATGGCTTTTTTTAGCAGAGATCTATGAGGGGCCGTTTGCTTTTATCACAGAATAATTTATATCTTAGAGTGAGAATTGTGTATCATATAGTGAAATGCAATATTATATACAGGGTTATTCAAAGAGATTCGAAAAGTCACCGCACGTTCGGTGGCTTTTCGTTTTCTTCAATTCGGTTCCTTTTGCCGATCCCATTTCGGTGAACCTGCGGTGTATTCAGCAATCACCACAGGGCCCCCGAATTGCAGGGAAAAGCTGCCGCAAACCTGACAAAACTAACCGCAAAACCCAGCGAATGCACGCCGAAAACCCCCAAAAACATCTGGATTAAACTGCGAAAACCACAGAAAAAAACGAACAGGAGCCGATCGCACACAGCCGAAGCAGCGGAGACCGCAGACGAGGGAGGTGAATAAATTGGCAAAACCGTTTGTATGAATCTGTGAAAATGAAATGCTGTTTGCAAAGAAACTACTGAGCGAAAATGTCTGAAATTTACACAGGAGGTCCAGGTAATGATAATAAAAAGGGCTGTTACAGAAAAAATAAGTAAACTTAAAAAAAAAAAAAAAAAATCGGACTTTAAAAAAAATAAAAAATTCAGAAAAATGCTTGGAGTATCCTAAAAAAATCTATAAATAAAGAGACTTTTTGCTGCAGAATTTTATAATGAACGGTTTATTAGATATTGAATTAAAACGGGAATATTTTTAACATTGAAGCCTATGGGATTCTCTTGAATAAATCTGCCGAATTAAACCACCGAATGGCAGGGCATTAGGAGAACCTTTCACTGCTGGTTTGTGTTCTCTGAATAGCTGAAGCAGTGCTTTTCATGGGGTTTTCACTACCCTCGAACAGGCACCGACCAGGCACCCTATGTGCAGGCAATTCGCCAGGATTTGGCGAATTGCCTGCTCTCTGGATAGCCGAATGGCCAGGAAAGGTAACCGACCGCTGATTTTCAGCATTCGGTTACCTTTCTCAAGCAATTCGGATCTCTTTGTATAACCCTGATAGTCCATATGTTATATACTGAAATCCATATATTATTTAATAAAAGTCTTTTACTATATACTGAAATCCATAGATTATACAATGAAAGTCATATACTATATACTGAAATACATAGATTATATACCAAAATTAATATATTGTATACTGAAATCCATATATCACATAATGAAATCCGGATGTCCTATAGTGAAACTGATGTGTTATATACTGAATTTCATGTTAGATACTGAAATCGATGTCATATATTGAAATGCATATATAATATACTGAAATGCATATGCTATGTAATGAAATACATATTTCACATACTGTAATGTATATGCTATATACTGAAATTCATATATCATATACTGGAAGCCATATGGCATATACTGAAATCCATATGTCTTACATTGAAATCCATGTCATATACTGAAATGTCATAGAATGAAATTCATATGCTCTTTATTGAAATCTATATTTCATATTCTGGAATCCTTATGCTATGTAGTGAAATCCATATGCTATATACTGAAATCAATATGTCATCTACTGAAACTGATTTGGAGTGAAAAACGCATTTTCATATACTGAGATTAGTCATCAGTCACATGATCTTGATCTTGCTCTGACCCTGGCTCCTTGATTCTGTTCCATGTGAGTCAGGTCTGCTTCCATTGCCTGCAAAAGTAAACTATCTATCTAGTTTTCCCAGTTAGAACAAGAGAGAACCCCAGTACAGACCCTGATTAGCTATATTATTAGGCCTAAAGAGTTTGGATAATTCTTCAGGTTTAGCACAATAAACTGTGATATGTGGCTGCCTTTGCTGGCCAAGAACAGAACTGATCACTTCATGCAGAGCGCTCCATTCTAAAAGCTCATCAAACAATCCTTCAGCCCTTCTTGCATCCATTCTGAATGTATACAAAGAAGCAAAATACATGCATAATGATTCATATGTTAAAACTCATGGTTTCCTTATATTACGCAAGGATTAAAAACCATTTCCCTCATCTCAGAGTAAACCTGACATCTATCTTTAGCCAATAGTACATCTGATCAGGGTCTTTATTGACTGTGGTTCTCTCTGTTCTAGCTGGGAACACTGGATAGTCATGATTACGCTCACCTGTTGTCAAGGCTGGCTCTAGTGTTTGCAGGTGCAAGGTAAAGTACAGGGACACTTTTTTCATAGGAATGAAAGTTCCGAGGACATACTTGAAAACGCGAGAAATCTCAATGTATCCTTCCTGGTAAAATACTTTCTAAATAAATAGGAATGAAAGTGACTGCATGTGCACACTACACACTCACAGGTATGTACACATTTCACACAGTGGCCATTTATGTCAATAAAAATGTTAAAGAAAATCAAAGCAAAGACTCTTTACATTTATTGGTAAAACTGTATTTTAACGGTGTAAATTATGTGTGATCTATTTAAACTGTTTTATGCATTGTAAACCCTAACCTTGACCATAACCCTAACCTCTGAGCCTAACTCCTGACCCTAACCCTAACCACTGACCCCAACCCTGAATCCATCTCTGACCCCTAACCCTGACCCTAACCCTATACTGACACTGTCTGACATTAACAACGTTATTATGTTTCAGTTAGGTTTCCAATTAATTTACATTGCTAAAACACAGTTTTGCCCATTTATAATTATTACAGACTCATTGGAGTTTTATTGCTATGTAGGTATGTTATACACCTGCACACCCTTAATATATTGGGGAGTTAAAAGGACAGATATTAGAAAAAAGAGAGATCTTGAAAAAATTTGTCTGTGGGACTGAAACGTCGATTATGCACTACCACAAGAAAAATACGTAATTGGCTATTCAGAAAGCACTGAAATTCCAGTGACGTTTCGGTGCTTTCTCGTTCAGCCTGCTTCGGCGACTCCAACACAATTCAGTATTCACTGCAGATGCAGAGTCCATGAAGTGCACTGGCAAGGAGGGTTCTGTGTTAAAACAGACCCAGGATGCAAAAAAAGTTAGAAATTGTGTACTTCATTTGCATGTCCTACCCAAAGGTCCTTGCTGCAGATGGGGAATGTAGCACATGAGCTCTGTATAGCAGTTCTCTGAATTGCTGGGATGTGTAAATTTTGTCTCCAGCTATAAACTTATTTGCTATGTGGAGGCTTTTAATCTCACTTTTTGCCCTCTACCATAATTTAAATATGTGTGTGTGTATATATATATATATACACACACACATACATACACAAAAATAAAGTTGATTTACTTCCTAGGAACAAAAATAGAAGTCTAATGCAACAAAACAACAAACATTTAGGCTGGGGTCAGACGAGCGTAGTGTTCACGTCCGTGATTGCGCCTAAAAGTACGTCCGTGATAGCATGAAAGAAAGTCCATTGGAGCCTGACACATGAAGTACGTCCGCACTGAACTGCGGACGCACCACGGCCGCGGCAAACGGACTCAAGGCAGGCAAGAACGTACAACCCCTAGAACGGCCGCACAAAGTGCGCTGCGTCCGCAACGTCCGCATAGCTTTGTGTGTGAGTGATGGAACGTGGTCAGACGGACTGCATTTATACGTCCAGCATTTTTCACGAACAAAATGGTTTTGCTTTTTAATTTATTTTCCCTCCTACATCCGTCGAAATATTTGTCAGTGAAAAAAACGGACTGTGTGGCCACTACTGTGTCTTCCGTACTGACGTCCGTCCGTGTGCACAGACGTACAGTCCGTAGAAATCACGCTCGTCTGACCCTAGCCTTAATGATAAATAGAATGCAGAGCTTAAGAGAATAGGATAACAAGTTAAACAGTTTGCATAATATTTTAGGAAACATCTTACCTTTTGATACAATTCACAAATATGCAATAAGGATATTGATGACTCAATGTATGCAGCTGTCACGACTGGGTTGCTGGAGTTTTAGGGTCAAGCCCAGGTGCGGTGCCAAAAGTGGAGCGAGACAGATATGCGGGGTATAAACAGATCAAGGTTTATTCAAAAAGGGGCAACAGCAGGGATAAACCAGAGGAAGCACTGAATAAATGATAAATTATAACAGTTGGCTGGGCAAGACAGGAATGGGATTGACGTACTAAGGACAAGATACACGATAGAACACACGAGGTGAACAGGACAGGAACTAGGCTGGACCGAGTATATACAGAACACTTTAAGAAGAGACAGAGGGGCAGGACAGAAAGAGGGATGACTGTAACAGAAAGAAACACAGTAACTGGAAACACAAGGACATTTACTAGGAATAAGACAGAACAAAGGAGGAGGCTGTGGACCAGGAAACACGATGGATAAAGTGCAGGCCAAATATGGGTTTTAGGCGAGTTCTCCAACAGGAGCAATCCAGTTATCGTGGTCAAAGTTCATAGCATGGGTTGAGGCAGGCAGCTAGCAGAGAATAATCAGAATCCAGGGCAAAGGTCATACACAGCGAAAATCCAATGGTAAAGGTATGGTGGGTATGGCACGATCTTCAGGACAGGTAACTAATGTGCACTGCACGCAAGTCAAAGGCATCTGATAGACTTCAATGCAGAAGTGTTCTCTCTAGGGTGGAGTGCACCTATAAAAGAGTCCCAGGCTCAGCCCACATATAAGTTTAGGAATCAGGGAAAACCTGGCATGGACTCCTGGGCACCTGGACATAAGAGCAGGGGAAAATCTATGGAGTGTTCATGAAGTGGGGATGGCAATTTATTTGGCCTTTTTTTATGGTGCTGGCGACGAGGGTCATGACAGCAGCAAACACACTGCAGATCATATATATGCCATCTCTTTGTTTTCGATCTAATTTTAATATCCACTGAATTATGTGTAAAATAATGTAACTAGTTTTAACAAGTTACAGACAGCAAAGGATACACCACACAAAGGGATCACTAACATTTCTGCCTAAAGGCATGATTCTAAATCTCAAATTAGGCTATATGTCAAATGTGTCTAAATGTCGCTCTTCTCTTTATTTTGCAGATTAATCATGTCCATAAAAGTACAACCCATCAAAAAATATTTAAAAAATGTAATAATCTTTTCATTATAATGAAATGAAACAAGGCTCTTGTTCTGAATAATTAGTGAAAAAGAGTCTTTTGTTTTATAATATTCGTCGGTTCATGCTATCGGCTTCCTATTTACTAACCTAATACAGAGTAAAAATTACTGCATCAATTTGACGGTATGGTTCAGTATTTACTTAAAAATGTAGTGTATTTTTCCAAATTTAATGGACTATTCACAAATCACCGAAATTGCACACAATTTTGGTGCTATGATTTTCGCCGTACGTCAGCGATTCCATTTATCGCAGAAACTACGTTGAATTCACTATTTAGTGAATGGTCGCCATATTTTGCTGAAATTTGAGTCGCCGAAGCAGTTATTGGACGTTGATAAAACAGCAGGGTTATTCAAAGATAATCGAAAAGTCACCGCACGATCGGTGACTTTTCGTTCTCCTCAATTCGGTTCGATTTGGCAATCCCATTTCACCAACGCTGCAGTGTATTCAGCAAGCACCACAGGGTCCCCGAATTGCAGGGAAAGTCACCCGTTTGTTGAAATGTGAACAATAAGGCTGGGGTCAGACGAGCGTAGTGTTCACGTCCGTGATTGCGCCTAAAAGTACGTCCGTGATAGCATGAAAGAAAGTCCATTGGAGCCTGACACATGAAGTACGTCCGCACTGAACTGCGGACGCACAACGGCCGCGGCCCACGGACGCAAGGCAGGCAAGAACGTACAACCCCTAGAACGGCCGCACAAAGTGCGCTGCGTCCGCAACGTCTGCATAGCTTTGTGTGTGAGTGATGGAACGTGGTCAGACGGACTGCATTTATACGTCCAGCATTTTTCACGGACAAAATGGTTTTGCTTTTTAATTTATTTTCCCTCCTACATCCGTCAAAATATATACGTCAGTGAAAAAAATGGACTGTCTGGCCACTACTGCGTCTTCCGTACTAACGTACCTCCGTGTGCACGGACGTACAGTCCGTAGAAATCACGCTCGTCTGACCCTAGCCTCATGCTGCATTAATAAAACGAAAGTTTGTTTTTTTTCTACTCTTTTTTTAAACATAACATGGTCATGTTTGGTATCATTAGAAAGGCAAAGCTCTGGCCTTTTAAATAATACCAAACCTTAACCCCTAGCTGCCACGGATCGGGAGATACAGGGGTCATTGGAACCCCTTATCTCCATCATAGGTGGCAGCTAGGGGTTAACTCCTGAACTGACGTCATTGCGTCCATGCGCGATGACGCCAGTAGGCGGGGGAGATCCCGGAGGCTTGGCTGACATTCAAGATGTCGGCCAGCTCAGTAAGAGCACCACAATCTGGCGCCTGTTGGTGCCAAATCGCTATCCAGACCCTAAGGGGTTAGAGGCAGACACCGCTTGGAATGGCACACTGTGCCCTTCCAAGTGGTGCCTGCCTTTTGTCTGTGGCCCTTATGGATGGGGAGGGAGAGAGGTCCAAAAGACCTCCCTCCCAATCAGACACCTTCCCTGCTCTGGTGGGGTGGGGTGCCTGGAATAGATGCTATTCATGCCGGCAGGGGTCATGGAGGTTGGACTGACATCAAAGATGTCAGCACGCACCAGGTGGCCACAGCGATCGGCCAACATACCGGTCGATTGTTGGCTGCTATGATAGGATGGGGTCAGCGCGTCCATAGCACAGGAGAGCAGCCAAGTGGTTAAACCTGTCAAACTGAAACACCAAAAATCAGGTCATTTCGCTGAAATTTTGGTGCAGTTTGGCGTTCTGTTAAAAGAGAAACCATTACTTCGCTAAGGGACAATTTCGGTGCTGGTTAACTGCACTGTATTTTACTGTAAAGTTTCCTCTATTTGGCGGGCTGACAGCTTAGTGATTAGGTGAACTTCCCCTGAAATTGCAACGAATGGCGAATTTGCATGGCAGAGCATGCCATGCAAATTCAGTGCAATTTAGTGCCAATGTCGGAGGTGAATAACCTCTATAGTTTCCATTTCAAAAATCCAAATGGTTTGCAAACATGAACAAATTTCCCAAACATCTGGAGTTCTTTTCTAAC
Organism: Leptobrachium leishanense; assembly: GCA_009667805.1. Classification (NCBI taxonomy): domain Eukaryota; kingdom Metazoa; phylum Chordata; class Amphibia; order Anura; family Megophryidae; genus Leptobrachium; species Leptobrachium leishanense. The sequence continues at coordinate 96,617 of RXON01000090.1, read as the reverse complement.
CCTGGTACTATAAACTAAGCCAGAGCTGGCTTAAATTTCCCAGAGCCATTATAGGGCCAGATCACAACCTAGCCATTAATAGTGAGCTACAAAAGGGAAAAAAGATATGAAAGCATTTTCCCATTTGTGGCCTGCTATTAATGTCTCTCTTCTGACGGAGTCTCTATATCAGCAGCTTGAGTCCGAATATTTTCCAGCCTCTGACGGATTAGGCCTGGACTGGGACAAAAATTAGTCCTGGGCATTTTGGATTGAGCATCTCACTTTATTTTTTCTTCCATACTACACACCGCACATTACTGTGAGTTTTATTGCTGTGGCGCTTTGTGATACGTTTATACGCACTGCACATTACTGTGAGTTTTATTGCTGTGGTGCTCTGTTATACGCTCATACACCCCTCACATTACTGAGTGTTTTATTGACGTGGAGCTCTGTGATACCGTTTACGCTCATACACACCGCACATACTGTTCATACACACCGCACATTATTCAGAGAAAGTACTAGCCAAATGGGAGTGAAGCGCCCACCAGAACCTGCGTAAAATCCACCTCGCTAGACGTTGGAATGGAGGTTCCTCTAAATAACCTTAAAATACACAAATAGAAAACAACGTAGCGCCGATAAGATACTCTACAGTTGGTTGAATTATACGCAGTCCATGCCAATAAATTCCTTATCGTTTCCTTCCCTTTATTCCTGGGTGGATCTTTATCCCACTATGGAAAAAAGGGAAATCAACTTGCGCAGTATATAGTACCACCTAGATATGTATTCACATCAGTGATCAACTCACATTTTTTAGAGCCCAACCTGGCTCTAGTGTATGGTGCCTTATGGGACTTGTATACGCCTCTTCAGGTGCCCATCAACCTCTTTGGACAATCCTCCCGGTTCCCATAGAGGTTCTCCTACAGTGGGGATGTGAACATATACCAGGGATATCCCTAGTGTAATATTGTACAATAGATGTTATATTCTATAAATCAAAAGGAGTTCAAACTCACATGCTCCAGAGCCCCAAATGGCTCTATTGTATAGGCATAGGGAATATAAGGTACCACCGCACCTTCTTTAGTAGGAATCTTCAGGCAAACAGCAGGTTTAAAAAAACATTTATTTAAAAAACAATGTACAGTGGCAAGAAAAAGTATGTGAACCCTTTGGGATTACGTGGAGTTTTGCATGAATTGGTAATAAAATGTACTCTGATCTTCATCTAAGTTACAACAATTTGTAAAACACAGTCTGCTTAAAATAATACAACACAAACATTATATGTTTTCATGTGTTTATTGAACATAACATGTAAACATTCACAGTGCAGGGTGGGAAAAAGTATGTGAACCCCTAGCCTAATGACTTCTCCAAGAGCTAATTGGAGCCAGGAGTGAGCCAACCTTGAGTCCAATCAGTGTGATATTATTGGATGTGTTGCTGATAGCTGTCCTGCCCTTTAAAAAACACACAACAGTTTTGGGTTTACTGGTTTCAAGAAGCACTGCCTGATGTGAACCATGCCTCGCAGAAAAGAGCTCTCAGAAGACCTACGATCAAAAATTGTTGACTTGCATGAAGCTGGAAAGGGTTACAAAAGTATCTACAAAAACCTTGATGTTCATGTGTCCACGGTAAGACAGACTGTCTACAAATGGAGAAAGTTCAGCACTGTTGCTACTCTCCCTAGGCATGGTCGTCCTGTAAAGATGACTGCACAGCACAGAATGCTTAATAAGGTAAAGAAGAATCCTAGAGTGTCAGCTAAAGACTTACAGAAATCCCTGGCACATGCTAACATTTTTGTTGACACATCTACAATAAGGAAAACATTAAACAAGAATGGAGCACATGGGAGGACACCACGGAGGAAGCCATTGCTGTCCAAAAAGAATATTGCAGCACGTTTGAAGTTTGCAAAAGAGCACCTGGATGTTCCACAGCACTACTGGCAAAATATTCTGTGGACAGATGAAACCAAAATTGAGTTGTTTGGGAAAAACACACAACCCTATGTGTGGAGAAAAAAAGGCACAGCACACCAACATCAAAATATCATCCCCACTGTAAAACATGGCAGAGGGAGCATCATGGTTTCGGGCTGCTTTGCTGCCTCAGGGCCTGGACGGATTGTTGTCATTGATGGAAAAATTAATTCCAGAGTTTATCAAGACATTTTGCAGGAAAATGTAATACCATCTGTCCGCCAACTGAAGCTCCGCAGAGGGTGGGTGATGCAACAGGACAATGACCTAAAGCATACAAGTAATTCAACAAAAGAATGGCTTCAACAAAACAAAATACGCCTTCTGGAGTGGCCCAGTCAGAGTCTTGACCTCAACCCGATTGAAATGCTGTGGCATGACTTTAAGAGAGCGATTCACACCAGACATCCCAAGAATATTGCTACACTGAAACAGTTTTGTGAAGAGTAGTGGTCCAAAATTACTCCAGATCGTTGTGCAGGTCTGATCTGCAACTACAGGAAACGTTTGGTCGAGGTTATTGCTGCCAAAGGAGGGTCAACCAGTTATTCAGTCCAAAGGTTCACTTACTTTTTCCACCCTGCACTGTGAATGTTTACATGTTCTGTTCAATAAAACCATGAAAACATATAATGGTTTGTGTTGTATTATTTTAAGCAGACTGTGTTTTTCAAATTGTTGTGCTCTGATCTTCATCTAAGTTACATTTTATGACCAATTCATGCAAAACTCCACGTAATCCCAAAGGGTTCACACACTTTTTCTTGCCACTGTATCTAACAGTACACGTTTCGCCAGTTGGCTTCCTCAGCTGGTGATCTGTCAGATCAGACGTGAATTGCTTAAGCCTGCCAAGAGCGTCAATGTAATCCACCCTCTGGCAGATCCTACTCTGCAAACCTAATGACTGCCCATCATGGGATAAACTCACTTACTGAGGAAAAAGTCCCTTCATGGAGCTCCCGCAGATCAAGGTTAAATAGAACCTGGAGGAGGAGTACCTGTGGCAAGGAGGGGTGCATTCCCAGGAAATTCATATATATTTTTTTTTATTTAAAACTGTGGTGGAGAGCAAAAAATGAAATTTAAAAGCCTCCACACTGCACACACTGAAAATAATAAAGTGTATTATTGCAGAAGTCATCTACACATCCCAGCATTTCAAAGACCTGCATCGGAGAGCTCATGTGCTACATTCACCATATGTAGCACAGAACTCTGGGTAAGACATGCAAATGACGTACACAGTTTCTAATTTTTTTGCATCCTGGGTCTGGTTTCCCACAGAGCCTTCCATTGAATGACATGCCATACTAGATGGCTTTTTTTTAAGCAGAGATCAGGTATATACAACTGGTCACAGCCACTCTTGTACAGCCGTTTCAGGTTTATTGACTCATATCAGCAAGATCTAGACTTGACCAGTTGCAGTTTGATGCTTAAATAAGTATTGACTTATACGCGTTAACAAGAAAAAAGTGTCACCTGCACTCATTTCTATAGATTTCCTTGTGAAACAAAACACAAATCAGAGGTTTTGGTTTTCTTGAATGGCCATTGAAGTTTAAGCTCACCTACCCCATCAAGGCACCTCTTGTTAAAGTGAGGACCTAAAGAAACCATAAGCAGCTCCTCTGAGCAACTACATGCTCTCTTGCTGCTTCCCAACTAAGAGGCAGAATGGTGGGTTTTATTTGAACACTCACAAAATATACTCACTTTCGGGTTAAAAACAAAGACATGATAAAAGGAACAGCTGCAATAATGACCTAACTCGTGTTACACCAAGGAAAGTGAAACACAGCATGGCTAACACAGGGGGACAGCAAATGGCAGGTCAGGGCCAGGTGCTCCACCGTCTAGCAGTCCACCAATAGCATATACCAAAAATCAGCGGGCCACTCCAGGAGATTGACCATATAAAATTATTTATTGTGGAGCAGCCACAGGGGTACTGGATTCAAGTGATCTGGATGGATTAGTCATGCCTAATCCATCCACGCCCATAAATTTCTTATATATATATGTGCAAGCAATCAATTAATAAACAATTAAAAACAACTGAAAAACCTCATTCAGCATATTGAATAGCCATTATTAATCCCTTATTTATCAGACTTGTAAATAAAATCCGCCATTCTGCCGCTTAGCTGGGAAGTAGCAATGTAGTTGCATGTAGTTGCTCAGAGGAGCAGCTAATGGTTTCATTAGGTCCTCATTTTACCAAGAGGTGCTTTGAAGGTGCAGGTGAGCTTAAACTTCAATGGCCATGCAAGTAATCCAAAACCTCTGTTTTGTTTCACAAGAAAATGTATAAAAATAAGAGCAGTTGACACTTTTTTCTTGTTATGCTTTATACATGAACTGGGTTGCTACTCATGGTTGTTGCAGCCGGCTGCACCTCCAATTACCATGGTGACTGTGATCCACCAAGGGGGTGTTAAAAAACTAGCGTTAAAAATAAGCATAAGGAGGAGAATACCTACTAAGAAATGCAGTAGACATGTGTACAACAAACAAATTTGTTTTGTATCAATTCGGTTCGGTGCATTCGTTATATTACTGTGATTCGTATTTTGGATTGATTCGTTATTTCGGATGATCGCTAATTCGTATTTCGGATCCATTCGTTATTTCGTTTTCATTAGTAATTCATATTTCGGATCGATTTGTATTTTGTTTTTATCATTTATTTATTATTTCGTATCAATTTGTTATTTTGCTTTTATTAGTTATTTTGTTTTTATTAGTTATTTCGGAATGTGAAATGGGTGAATTAATTATATTTTGTGTAAAAAAAAAAAAAAAAAAAAAAATATACACAATCCTCCTGTCCTTGATGCTAAAACCTATTCAGCACCAATGACAGCAGCTCCGCAGGGCTCCGGAGCCCCGCAGGACTGCTGTCCTTGGTGCTGAAAAATTTCAGCACCAAGGATAGCCCTCACAGAACGCAGCCATATTGAAGAAAAGAGGAAAAAAACACTGCGTTTGGCAAAGAAAAAAAGCTTCATTCTTTTAAAATAAATTAGGAATCCAAAAATTTCACCAAAAAAATCCCGAAAAATGCCTAAAAATCTTAAATCCTAAAATAAATAGACTTTTTGCTGCAAGAGAAAAAAATAAACGGTTGAATAAATATTTGATAAAAGGGGGAATATTTTTTATATTGAAACCTATGGAATTCGCCTGTTGAAACCTGTCAAACGAACCACCAAAAATCCGTGCAATTCACTAACATTTTGGTGCTGTTCGGCATGAATAGAGTAATCATTACTGGTAAGCTTTCGAGCAGGGTTCTCTCTCCTGCTATTCTGTTTGTGTAATGGGTATGTATATTTGCTATTCTGTCTCTCCCTTTGTACTGGGCTTCGGAACTTGTTGGCACTTTATAAATGCTTGCAACTTTAACTGTAACTTGTCTATGGGGACTTTCACTGCTGCCAAACTGCACCGAACGACACCATGGCGCTGTCCATGCCCTGTGCTGCTGAACAGATTCAGCCCACAGCCAATGGACAGCGACGTGGTGCTGAATCTAAGTGAAATGGTACAATGAATCGATTCGTAAAAACTGCATCAATTTGTTGTATTTCGTTTCGTCCTGTTTCGTTCCGTTTTTAAAATGCAGCCTGCTTATCACAGAACCCCCTGTGATCTAGCAAATACTGCCTATCAGTGTGGACGAACTGAATAATATTTGGGTTAAACACTTCTTATCATTATTATCACTATTTTTTTATATTTTTCACACATTCACAATTTATTTCACTTTATTTCATTCTCACAACATCTCATATTCACATTTCTATATTGATTCACACGCTAGTCTTTCCACATTCCACTCTTACACATTCTTTGCAGCTCATGCACTTTTTTCACTCACAGGACATACAGGGTTATTCAGAGAGCCTGAAAAGCAGGAGAGTGACTGGAGAATGAAAAATTCTAGGTCAAAATAGCCGATTTGGAAAGTGAGATGAAAGGGAGAATTTTTCTAGTTTGGCTATTTTGACCTAGAATTTTCCATTCTCCAGTCATTCGCCTGCTTTTCACGCTCTCTGAATAACCCTGATAATTTAGGTGGGGCCCAGCACCAAGGTTCTCTTTTTTTTTCCTGTTTTTCTATTTTGTACTAGTTACGTGTTGCTGGAACCTAGTCTGATAGATACACAGTACCAGTAGAAATGATGTGAACCCTTTAGAAATTACTGCAAATATGTTCAAGTTTATCTTAACCCATTCATCTGATGTTGTCCAACTGTGGTGTATGATGTGAGTGTCACGTCATCATGATTAATCATCATTGTTCCAACGACAGAGCAGAGCATCCTTTTCCCCTGCTGTGGGAGTTAGGCTGGGCAGGTAGACTCCTCCTAGCCTGTTGACATCATGATGTGTGATGTAATGACATCTGGAAAGCCACTTTAACTCCAGCAAAACTGGAGAAGATTATACAGTGGACTTCGGTACACCCCACTAGGTCAAGAGAAGTTTCATGAGAAAGGCTAGAGTCTTAACTCCTCTGCCAAAATCACTAACAGGGTTATTCAAAGAGAATCGAAAAGTCACCGCACGTTCGGTGACTTTTCGTTCTCTTCAATTCGGTGCGATTTGGCGATCCCATTTCAGCTACCCTGCGGTGAATGCAGCAAGCACCACAGGGCCATCATAGTGCAGGGAAAAGCCGCTGCAAACCCGACGAACACTCACCGCAAAACCAAGGCGAACGCACACCAAAACCCGCGAAACCTCTGGATTAACCCCGCCGAACACGCCAGAGAACCCAAGCAGACGCCGATCACAGCGCAGAGCAGCCGCCGGAAAAGCCCGACACCGCCGACGAATGAAGTGAAAAAAAAAAACAGTACGCATGAATGTTTGAAAAGTGAAATGCTGTTTGCAAACTACAGAACGAAAATGTCTAAAATTTACATATAAGATCCAATGAATGATAATAAAAAGGGCTGTTACAGAAAAAAGAAAAAAACAATTAAAAAAAAAAAAAAGGAAATTTTTTCTCAAACAAATCCCGAAAAATGCCTAAAAGACCCTAAAAAAAATTTCTGTGGGATTCGCCTGAATAAATCTGCCGCATGAAACCACCGATCAGCAGGGCAATTAGCAAACTTTTCACTGCTGTTTTTTGTTCTCTGAATAGACGAAGCATTGCTTCTCTATGGGGAATTCACTGCCAACGAACAGGCACCGTATGTGCAGGCAATTCGCAAACATTTGGCGAACTACCTGTTCTCTGGATAGCCGAATGGCCGGGAAAGGTAGCCGTACACTGAATTTCACTGTTCGGTTACCTTTCGGCCACAATTCGGATCTCTTTGACTATCCCTGTAAGTACTATTTCACTGTTGCAATTCACTAGCTTGAAGATAGTGGCCTCTCCCACTTGCACATGTATGACTGATCCCATGTGAATGGAATTTTCTGCTTCAAGTTGGTAGATCTGGGCCAGTTGACTATACACACACACACACACCTACACACACCATATTTATTTATTCATTTGCAAAGTATTTTACCAGGAAGGATACATTGAGATTTCTCTCATTTTCAAGTATGTCCTGGGTTCAAGAACATTGATATTTTACAGTCGTTAAAGAAATACAAAGTAATAAATGAAAGATATTAAAAACAAAATACAAATATACAGATTAACACAGAAAATAAATATGTAAGTAATATAGTCACTATGTTACATGTTTACAGGTGCATTCTGTATCGGGGTATATTAATAGAGATCTCAAGTGACTTAAGACTGGGGAAAGATTTGATGGCGTCTGGGAGGTGTCACGGAATGGACCTGAGCACTCCTTCCAGCGAGCCGAGTGACTAAAAATTCAGACAGTTTTAAAGATAATTTTTTCCTTTTATATTTCGGTTGTGCGTTTAAGTGTATGGACATTTTATTTCATGTCTAGATGTGGTTTTACTGGTGTGGTTTTTATTAGAGTATGATGTATTAACATGTATCCTGTATTGAATGAGGGCATTTAAGTCTGGACATGTCTTTTCTGTTGTGAGTATAAAAGGATCTGCCCAAACCTTTTAATAAATCAGTCTCTGTTTTGAAGTCATACAGCTTCGTCTGGTGAGTTCTTCCAGGGAATATCATATTGCACCTAGAAGGCACTCAGCGGCCTTCTACATCACGTCTATCCCAGGAAAAGGAGCCTCAAGTCAGCCCAGCAGCCACCTCCACACCAACAACAGGTCGGTAGATCAGGCTGCTCGAGACGCCGAGTGCCGAGCCACTCGGTAGTCGGGCCGGACGCCATCAAGGGGGTCAGATAGGAGCAGGACCGCAGGCGGACACTCCATCCCGTCACAGGAGGTTATTCCATAACTGCAGTGTTCAGTAGGAAAATGAGCATTGAGACACTTTCTTTTTGTATTGTGGTATTGCAAGTAAGGTGCTGGTCCTGGATCGGATGTTATAGGATGAGGGGACTGCTAGGGGAAGCAGCCTGTTCATCTAGGGTGGCAGCTTCCCAGAAAATCTCTTAAACACCAGGTTGGAAAGGTGAAGAGTGCGTCTAGATTCCAGCGATGGCCAGTTTAGCTCTTTTAACATGTCACAATGGTCATGTAGTTACACAAAGCGGCAGAATCGTAGCACAAAGTGGCAGAATGAGTTATACAATGTAGTAAATTTCTGAAGGTGCGTTTGTGGGGAGGCTGCATACACTACATCTCCGTAATCAATAGCCGGCATAAGCATTTGTTGTACAATCTGCTTTCTTACCGCGGGACTCAGGCAGTATTTGTTTCTGTACAGGGCACCTAGTTTGGGGTAAATTTTAGATGAGAGTTTTTCGATGTGGGGGCCAAAGGATAGATTTGGGTCTAACCACATACCTAGATATTTGAGAGAAGTGCCTGTGGTCAGCGGGCCATTTGATTTTGTCCCAACACATAGATGGGGATTTTGCAATTTATGTGGTTTAGGTGCTGTTCCGAAGAGCATCGTTACAGTTTTGTCAGTATTTAAAAAAGTTTGTTATCTTTGATCTACTTTTCTACCTCTGAATTGTTCTTGCAGCACTGCCTACAGCTGCGGGAGATTTGGTTTGCTGGTATAGATTACGGTGTTATCTGCATACATGTGTACAGTTGAGGCTTTGCAGACATTGGCAGATCATTTATGAATATTGTGAATAGCAGGGAGCCGAGTATCAAGCCTTGGGCTACTCCTCCCGATTCACGGCAAACATCTATAACTATAAAAGTGTTTTCTCCTTCGCCGTCAATTTACGTGCGCATGCGCGATGAAAAGAATCTGCCGGCCGGCCTGCGCGAGGGGAGAAATCGTGTCCGTTGGAGGGAAGGCTGTGTGAGGAGGAAGCTCAGGGTGAAAGGGCCGGCCCACAGCCAATAGATGCAGGGGGTGCGCAGCCAACTCCTCCCTCTGACTCGGCACTTCCTCCTCTCCGTGTCCTTCTCCATGTGAGTCTCTCCTCACTGCGCGCAGCTCCCACTCCCTGCAAACACATACCATCTCCTACAACCCCCCAAACCATCTCCTGCAACCCCCCCACACAACCTCCTGCAAACCTCCACACATCACCTCCTGGAACCCCCCCAACCCACCTCCTACAACGCAAACCCACACACCTCCTGCAAACCTCCTCCCACACACACCTCCTGCAAACCTCCCCAACACACACACCTCCTGCAAACTTCCCCAACACACCTCCTGCTACCCTCCCCCACACACCTACTTCAAACCTCCCCCCACACACCTGCAACCCCCCACACACACACCTCATGCAAACCTCCCAAACACACCTCCTGCAAACCTCCCCCACACACCACCTGCAAACCCCCCACTCTAACATGCCTCCTGCAAACCTCCCCCCACACACCTGCTGCAAACCTCCTCACACACTTCCTGCAAACCTCCCCCACGCACACCTGCAAACCTCCCCCACGTACACATCTCTGCAATCCCCCCACACACACCTGAATCCTCCCCACCACCTGAAAACCTCCACAACACACCTCCTGCAACCCCCCACACACCTCCTGCAAACCCCCACACACCTCCTGCAAACCTCCTCCCACACACCTCCTGCAAACCCCCACTCATACACTTCCTGCAAACCTCCCCAACACACACTTGCAAACCTCCCACACACACCACCTGCAAACCCCCCACATCTCCTGCAAACCCCCACACCTCCTGCAAACTCCCCACACACACCTCCTGCAAACCTCCCCCACATGCCTCCTGCAAACCCCACACGCCTACTGCAAACCTCCCCCACACTCCTCCTGCAAACCCCCCACTCACACAGCTCCTGCAAACCTCCCACACAACCTGCAGCAAACCTCCCACCACACGCCTCCTGCAAACCTCCCATTCACACACACACCTCCTGCAAAACCCCCACACCACCTGCAAAACCCCCTGTCACGGAATGGCCCAACACCCTCAGCCAGGGGCAGTTCACCGTGACAGTTATGGCCATGGACACTTAGGTGCCGTGGCACCCGCAGAGTTTTAAGTTCTTTTAATAGATGTGATTTGTGTGTGGCGTAATAAAAATGTCCCCGTGTGTTGTGCAATGTAATTCCCTTTGTCTGCCTTGCCCGTCGCCATTTTCCCAGGGCCTCGTGGATCCGGTCAGAATGATCGGATCGGGAAATGGCCGATTCGGACCATCCGGTCGAATCGCAAAATGGTCGATTCGGACCATCCGGTCCGAATCGGCAACTCCCCGATTCGTAACCACCAATGCGGATCGGGGCCCGGGTGCCTCCTGCCAGCGAGGGCCAATGGGTCATGTATGGGCGGGCAGGGATTCCCATTGTATTCATAATTGTGTAAAGTTTATAAATGTCTGAGATGTGAATAATAAATTGAGATTTACCAGTGCATCCAGCCTCGCCTGATGACTTTATTTCTCCGCCGCATTATACTGTCTGAGCACCCCACGAGGTCTCAGGATGCGGTGTCCAGCTTGCGTTCCGAGCAGTTCAAGGTGAGATCCGAACCGAACCGAGCGCCCTGTGCCTGCATTTCGCATCAGGACAGGGGCGCAGCGTATGACCGCCGGTTCTAAGGACATTCGACCGGGATCCGAACCGAAGGCGCGGACCGCGTACCGCGCTTCGATAACCCCATGAGGAGCGATCCGATCCGAGGAATCACCCGATCCTGAATATCGAATATTCGACGGGTCCGAATATTCAACAGATCCGAAAAGTCCAACAGATCCAAAAAGTCCTCCGTTGAAGAGTCCGAATATTTCTCCGCGGCAGATCCGATCCCTGAATTCGGCCGGCCGCTCCGCAGACGTCCTCACACCCACCAGGTCAGTGAACCAGCTGCTCGAGACGCTGAGCACCGTGGTGCTCAGTGGTCGGGCTGGTTCGGACAGGGGCCCCTCCACCGCCCGCATAGCCCTTTCCTAGGGTCACTCCAGGCCGCATGAGACGCCGAGTGAGCGTCACTCGGTAGTCGGGCCAGCGGTAAGCGCCGGGGGCACGCAGATAGAGCACACCCGCAGGCGGACAACATTCCATTCCGTCATACCCCCACACCACACACCTCCTGCAAACCTCCTCCCCCACACACACCTGCTTCAAACTTCCCCCCATACGCCTCCTGCAAACCCCCACTAACACACGCCTCCTGCAAACCTCCCCCCACACACCTGCTGCAAACCCCCCACTCACACACCTCCTGCAAACCCCCACACACACACCTCCTGCAAACCCCCACACCCTCCTTCAAACCTCCCCACACACCTCCTGTAACCCTGCAAACCCCATCACACACCGCCTCCTGCAAACCTCCCCCCACACGCCTTCTGCAATCCCCACACACACAACCTGCAGCAAACCTCCCATTCACACACACCTCCTGCAAACCCCCCACACCACCTGCAAACCTCCCCAACCACACACCTCCTGCAAACCTCCTCACCCACACACCTACTTCAAACTTCCCCCCATACGCATCCTGCAAACCCCCACTAACACACACCTCCTGCAAACCTCCCCCACACACACCTCGTGCAAACCCCGCACGCACACCTCGTGCAAACTCCCCCGCGCACACTGTAACGGAACCGTTCTCTTCTGCCTGTTCTGACTCTCCAGACACCCCTTCGTTGTGGTCAGCCCGGCTACTGGGAGAGCTGTCCTCAGCGCCTCGAGCAGCTTGACCCGCCTGCTTCTGTTTCTCTGCCCTTCTGGAATTTCCAGAAGGCCGCTCTGAGCCTTCTGAGGTTGAGTGTGTAGTGTAGCGTAGTTGAAGGAGACACCAGACGCGGCTGTATGTTCCAAAAGGATTCTCTCTCTCTCTCTCTCTCTGACTTCTTTAATGAACAAAAACGCCACAATTTATGCTGAGATCCAACAGCCATAATTTGCATAAATGACGCACATCGTCCTACTAAAATGCGAATTACATTATGTCAGTTAGATATTTACAATAAACATTCTTTAGCCTTTAGCTCACACAAACATTTACATAATCTATTGTTCTACTGCAACATCAGATTAAAAGACAAACACTATCCAGACTTCTTGAATCACGCATGGCAGCCAGATAAGGGGAAAAGCCCTGTGTGCATAAATTACACAGTAGCAAAGCTGGTTTACTGGTACACAAAAACACATTTACTACAGGAATATAGTATATATTTAAAAACTAAAGCTATGCCATTTTACACTACATAATTTAAACTAAAACCAAACGATGTAAAATATATTTAAAATCAACACGATACAAATGAACATAAAGTCTCTTGGGGTCTGAACTGCAGAGCGCCACGTCAGCTCCATGACACACACCTCCTGCAAAATCCCCCCACACACCTGCTGCAAACCTCCCCAACACACACCACCTACAAATCTCCCCAACACACACCTCCTGAAAACCCCCCCGCGCACACCTCCTGCAAACCTCCCTCCGCACACATCTCCTGCAACCCCCCACACCACCTGCAAACCTCCCACACCTCCTGCAAACCTCCCCAACACACCTCCTGCAACCCACACACACAACTCCTGCAAACCCCCTTTCCAAACTTCCCCCACAAAACTCCTGCAAACCTCCCCACACAACACCTGCAAACCTCCCCACACACCTCCTGCAAACCTCCCCCCACAGCTCCTGCAAACCTCCCCCCACACCTCCTGCAAACCTCCCCCACACCTCCTGCAAACCTCCCCACCTGCAAACCCCCCACACACCACCTGCAAACCCCCACATACACACTTCTGCAAAACTCCCCCCGACACACATCTCTTGCAAACCCCCACCACCTGCAAACCCCCCATACACCTCCTGCAAACCTCTCCCCACACACCTCCTGCAACCACACACACAACCCCTGCAAACCCCCCTCCACACCTTCTGCAAAACTCCCACACACACACACCTCATGCAACCCTCCCCAAAACACCTCCTGCAAACCCCCCACACATGCCTCCTGCAAACCCCCTACAGAAACCTGCTAGCAAACCTCCCCCCACACAAACCTCCTGCAACCAATACACCTCCTGCAGACCTCCCCCCACACCTCCTGCAAACCCCTCCCCCACACCTCCTGCAAACCTCCTCCAACACAAACCTCCTGCAACCCACACACCTCCTGCAAACCTCACACCCACACCTCCTGCAAACCTCACACCCACACCTCCTGCAAACCTCACACCCACACCTCCTGCAAACCTCCCACATACAACTCCTGGAAACCCCCCACATACATCACCCCCTGCAAACCCCCATCACCTCCGGCAAACCTACCAACATACACCTCCTGCAAACCCCCCACCCCCACAACACACCTCCTGCAACACCCCCCACACATCTCCTGCAAACCCCCCACACCTCCTGCAAACCCCCACCACCACATCACCCTGCAAAATCTCCATAAGTCCTGCAAACCTCCCCACACACCTCCTGAAAACCCACACACACCCCTCCTGCAACCCCCCACACCTCCTGAAACCCCCACACCTTCTGAAACCCCCACACACCTCCTGCAAATCCCCCACACACACATCTCCTGCAACCCCCCACACCACCTGCAAAACCCCACCATACACCTCCTGTAAGCCTCCAACACACCTCATGCAACCCCCCACACACACACAACTCCTGCAAACCCCCCTTCCACACCTCCTGCAAACCCCCAATACCACACACAAACTCCTGAAACCCTCCCCCCAAAACACCTGCAAACCCCCCACACACGCCTCCTGCAAACCCCCCACACACCACCTCCTGCAAACCCCCCCCCACACATCACCCCCTGCAAACTCCCATCACCTCCTGCAAACCTCCCCACACAGACCTCCTAAACCCCCAACACACCCCTCCTGCAACACCACACCTCCTGCAAACCCCCTGTAACACTTGCACCTCCTTGCAAACAATTCACCCCACCACCAAAACCACCCTTCTGCAAAACTCCCCACACCACCTGCAACCACCACACACGTCTGAAACCCCCACACATCTTGCAACCCCTACACTCCCTGCCAAACCTCCCCACACACACACCTGCAATCCCCCCACATACACCTCCTGCAAACCCCCACACATATCAACCCCTGCAACCCCCATCATGTCCTGCAAACCTCCCCACACACACCTCCTGCAAACCCCCACCCCCACACACACCTCCTGCAAACCCCACACACCTCTTGCAAACCCACACACACAAACCTCCTGCAAACCCCCGTACACTTGCACCTCCTGCAACCCCCACCACACACCTTCTGAAACACACACCTGCTGCAACTCCCACACACACACCTGCTGCAACTCCCACACACACACACCTGCTGCAACCCCCACACACACCTGCTGCAACCCCCACACACACCTGCTGCAACCCCCACGCACCCCCTGCAACCCCCCCCAAACACACCTCCTGAACCCTTCCCACACACACCTCCTGCAAGCCCCCCATGGGCACACACCTCCTGCAAACCCCCCACGCACACCTCCTGCAAGCCCCCTGTACACTTGCACCTCCTGCAACCCCACACACACACACCTCCTGCAAACCCCAAAGCTTCAGAAACCTCCACACACACCTCCTGCAACCCCCCACACACCTCCTGCAACCCCCCCCCACACACACCTCCTGCAACCCCCCCCCACACCACCTGCAAACCCCACACCACACCTCCTGCAACCCCCCACACACACCTCCTGCAACCCCCCACACACCTCCTGCAACCCCCCACACACCTCCTGCAACCCCCCCACACACACACCTCCTGCAACCCCCCCCCACACACACCCTCCTGCAACCCCCCCACACCACACCTCCTGCAACCCACCACACACACTCCAGCAAACCACTCCCCGTACACACACACCTCCTGCAAACCCCCAACGCACACTTGCTCCTTCTGAAACCTCACCACGCACCTCCTGCAACCCCCACACACCTCCTGCAGCTCCCCCACACACACACCTCCTGCAACCCCCAACACACTCCTGCAACCCCCACACACCTCCTGCAGCTCCCCCCACAGACGCCTCCTGCAACTCCCCACACACACGCCTCCTGCAACTCCCCCACACACACGCCTCCTGCAACTCCCCCACACACACGCCTCCTGCAACTCCCCCACACACACGCCCCTGCAACCCCCACACACACGCCTCCTGCAACCGCCCACACACCTCCAGCAAACCCCCACACACACACCTCCTGCAACCACCCACAACGCCTCCTGCAAACCCCCACACACACACTTCACCCCCCTGCAACCCTCCCACACACATCACCCCCTGCAACCCCCATACACACATCAACCCCTGCAACCCCCCCACACACACGCATCACCCCCCAACCCCACACACACACCACCCCCTGCAACCCCCCACACACACACCACCCCCTGCAACCCCCCCACACACACACCACCCCCTGCAACCCCCACACACACACCACCCCCTGCACCTCCCCCCACACACACCACCCCCTGCACCTCCCCCCACACACACCTCCTGCAACATCACCACGCACACACCACCCTCTGCAACCCCCTGCAACCCCCCCACACACACCACCCCCTGCAACCCCGCCACACCACACACATCATCCCCCTGCAACCCCCCCACACACACCTCCTGCAACACCCCCACACACACACCACCTTCAAACCCCCCACCGCACACCTCCTGCAAACCCCTCCCCACAACTCCTGCAAACCTCCCCCACACACACCTCCTGCAACCCACAAACCTCCTGCAACCCACACACCTCCTGCAGACCTCCCGCAAACCTCCTGCAAACCTCCCCCACACACACACACTGTCACGGAATGGTCCAGCACCCTCAGCCAGGGGCGGTGCACAAGGACATTGATTTGGCCATGAACACTTAGGTGCGGTGGCACGCACAGAGTTTTGCAGTACTTTTTATTAGATGTGGTTATGACGGAATGGGATGTTGTCCGCCTGCGGGTGTGCTCTATCTGCGTGGCCCCGGCGCTTACCGCTGGCCCGACTACCGAGTGACGCGGCACTCGGCGTCTCGTGCGGCCTGGCGTGACCCTGGGGAAGGGTTAGCGGGCGGTGGAGGGGACCCCTGCCTAGAACCAGCCCGACTCTGAGCACTGAGCTACGGTACTCAGCGTCCCGAGCAGCTGGTTCACTGACCTTGTGTGTGTGGTGTGAGTACGCCGGCCGGCCGGCCGATTTCGGGGATCGGATCTCCTCCGGCGGAATATTCGGATCTGATTGCGGAGGACTTTCGGATCGTAAATGAATGCAGCTTCGGATCTTGCGGGATCGGCAGAGTCTTCGGATCTTACCGCGGTCTCTTGCAATACCAAAGCGCGGTACACTGCCGCGCCCTTCGGATCGGATCTCGGGCTAATCGTCTGGGAACCGAACACCATACGCTGCGCCTCTGTCCTGATGCGAGATGCAGGCACAGAGCGCTCGGTTCGGGTCTAGTTGAACACCGTACCCTGAGACTGCGGGGAATACTCAGACGATGAAGCACGGCGGAGAAATCAAGACATCAGACGAGGCTGGATGCACTGCTAAAATCTGGGTTTATTATTCACAGCTCAGGCATTTATCAACTTTACACAAATTATGAATTACAATGGGAATCCCTGCCCGCCCTCACAGGACCCATTGGCCGTTGCAGTTCGGGGAGTCGCCGATTTGGACCGGATGGTCTGAATCGGCCATTTTACGATTCGAACGGATGGTTCGAATCGGCCTTTTCCGATTCGAATAATCTGATTGCAACCACGAGGCAATCGGAAAATGGCGGCGGGCAAGGCAGACAAAGGGAACACATTCACAATCAACGGGGACACTTCATTACACCACACATAACCACATCTAAATAAAAGTACTGCAAAACTCTGTGCGTGCCACCGCACCTAAGTGTTCATGGCCAAATCAATGTCCTTGTGCACCGCCCCTGGCTGAGGGTGCTGGGCCATTCCGTGACACTCCTCCCCCTCCCCCAAGTTCGACGCACCTGGTCTGACCCACCGGGTCATACCAGGGAAGTCGGTGCTCCCAGGCCCGTAGTCCGTCTGGGGAGGCCGGGCCACCAGGCTTCTCCATTTGGCCTTGCGACCGTGCCAGCTTGGTCGGGGCCCCACGTCCATAGGGTTGCCCCGGCTGGGCGGAAGGGCATATGTCTGGGGAGGAGTACCTCCTGTGTCCCCTCCAGGGTTATCGCTCACCCGGGGAAAACGGGTGCTAACTGCACAAGCCCCGGGTGCCCAGGTCAGCCGTTGGAAAGAACCGTGGCTGCGTGGGGCCTCCGAGCCAAAGGGTTGCAAAAGATGGGCAGAGGCCAGCGCGCGCTCTGCCCCGTTGCCAGCTCTTCTGCTGGAGAGAGGCAGGTACGGAAACGGCAACGAGGAGGGACAAATGGGGTCCAAACCCAGCTGCTCTTCCTGGCAGCCGAGGAGGGGAATAAATAGCTGCAACGGCAGTCGCACGGGGTCATCCTCGCTCTGCCCCGTTGTCAGCTCTACCGCTGAGTGGAGATCTCCTTGCGGGAGGATGGTTTCTTCCCCTCCCGGGGGCAATCAACGGCTGCGCACAACCCAGCCCGGGGACCATCTGTCTGCTCCACCTGGCAGACTGTGGGCAGTGAGCAGAGGCCAGCGGCACTCGGCCTGTTGCCAGCTCCTCCGCTGGACCCGTGGCCTCGGCCTCCCTGTCCACTGCGGGGTGAAAGGGGTAATCTTTTCTGCCGAGTGTGGAGATCCCCTTGCAAGAGGACGGTTTCTTCACCCCCCGGGACCACCAATGGCTGCTCACAGCCCCGCCCGGGGGAACCATCCGTCCGCTCCTCCTGGCCAACCGTGGGCAGTGGGCAGAGGCCAGCGGCGCTCTGCCCCGTAGCCAGCTCTTCTGCTGGTTGTAGAACAACTCCTTCTGCGACTGGGAGTGGGCAGAGGCCAGCAGCGCTCTGCCCCGTTGCCAGCTCCTCTGCTGGACCCGTGGCCTCGGCCACCCTGTCCGTGTGCGAGGTGAAGGAGATAACCCTTTCCGCTGGGTGACGAACACCTTGCAGGGGGATGGTTTCTTCACCCCCCAGAGCAATCAGTGGCTGCTCACAGCCCAGCCCGGGGGAACCATCCGTCTGCTCCTCCTGGCAGACCGTGGGTAGTGGGCAGAGGCCAGCGGCACTCTGCCCCGTGGCCAGCTCTTCCGCTGGTGGGAGGACAACTCTTCTTGGCGTCGGGGAGTGGACAGAGGCCAGCGGCGCTCTGCCCCGTTGCACAGCCCCCGCTGGACCCTGGCCTCGGCCACCCTGTCCGCTGGCGGGGTGAAGGGAATAACTTCCTCTGCTGGAACCCCAACGGTACCCATGGACCGCCTCGGCCTCCCATAAGTCCCAGACCTGGGGCCTGTCGACTTCTTCCGCCGACCCGTCCCAGCACGGGGAACTCAGGCTCGACTGCGGAGCGCCGTCCAACAATCTTCGGTAGGCCACCTCGAGCTCCCACTCTCGCTCTGCTAGGGACTCCAGTTCCTCGAACACCGAGTCCCTGATGTCGGACGGGAGCTCCAGTTCCCGTCGCTCCAGAATCTCCTCCAATCGCTCTTCGGTCTTGTCACGGAATGGCTCAGCACCCTCAGCCAGGGGCAGTGCAGTGACAGTAATGTGGCCATGGACAATTAGGTGCGGTGGCACGCACGGAGTTTTAAAGTACGTTTATTTAGATGTGGTTATGTGTGGTGTAATAAAGTGTCCCCGTTTGTGCTGTGAAATGTATTCTCTTTGTCTGCCTTGCCCGCCGCCATTTTCCGATTGCCTCGTGGCTGTTATCAGATTCTTCGAATCGGAAAATGGCCGATTCGAACCTTCCGGTTCGAATCGGAAAATGGCCGATTCGGACCATCCGGTCCGAATCGGCGACTCCCCGAACTGTAATGGCCAATGGGTCCTGGGAGGGCGGGCAGGGATTCCCATTGTATTGTAATTTGTGTGAAGTTGATAAATGCCTGAGCTGTGAATAAAAACCCAGATTTACCAGTGCATCCAGCCTCGTCTGATGTCTTTATTTCTCCGCCGTACTTATCATCTGAGTATCCCCGCGGTCTCAGGGTACGGTGTCCCAGTCGATCCGAACCGAACCGAGCGCTCTGTGCCTGCATCTCGCATCAGGACAGAGGCGCAGCGTTATGGTGTTCGGTTCTCAGACTTTTAGCGATCGAGATCCGATCCGAAGGGCGCGGCCGTGTACCGCGCTTCGGTATTGCGAGGGACTGCGGTAAGATCCGAAGACTCTGCCGATCCCGCAAGTTCCGAAGCTACATCCATCCAAGATCCGAAAGTCCTCCGCGATCCGATCCGAATAGTTGCCGGAAGAGATCCGATCCCCGTAATCGGCCGGCCGCCCGCAGACGTACCCCACCACCCACAAGGTCAGTGAACCAGCTGCTCGAGACGCTGAGTACCGTATGGCTCAGTGGTCGGGCTGGTTCTAGGCAGGGGTCCCCTCCACCGCCCGCTAACCCTTCCCCAGGGTCACGCCAGGCCGCACGAGACGCCGAGTGCCGTGCCACTCGGTAGTCGGGCCAGCGGTAAGCGCCGGGGCACGCAGATAGAGCACACCCGCAGGCGGAACAACATCCCATTCCGTCATAGGTCTCTTCTCCGAATCCGGGGTCTGCGGCCATGCTCTCGTAGAGCAGCCCCGTGCCTCCGTAGCGGGGCCCTGCGGTGGAGGTGCCATCAATAGTGCGCGTTGTCGGGGGGGCGGTTAGCCACCGGAGCGCGCGGTACGCGGCGTCCAGTGCGATCTCCTGTTGCACCAGACTCTGGAGCTCGGCCTCCCACTCCTCCGGGGCCCGACCTTGCAGGAACGCTGCTCGCACATCGTACTGCACCCGGTGAACGACAGCGTTGGAGGGAACGTACACACCATGGCAGTCCCTCTCATGGTTCAGGGCCTCATACCAGAGTTCCTCTGTGGACCCCTGGTCCCGATCCAGGCCCTCCTGCAGCCTTCTTGAAAACGCAACCTCTATGTCAGCGAAGGTGCCGGCACAGGAGCACCGCTCCTCGACGGGGAATGTGGCGTCCTCAGATGCAGCTCCAGGCGAGCTGTAAGTCTCCATCCGAGGGTCGTTGGGATGTGTGATGTCCCCAATACAGGCTCCAGGCGAGCTGTCAGTCCCGAAAGGGTAATCACTGGGGTTTGTAGATTCCCAGGGTGAAGCTCCAGTCGAGCTGTAAGCCTCGACCCAGGGTTCCACGGGGTAGGGTTCGGGGTTAAAATATTCAGGCTCTGCTCCGCGGAGCTCTGCCAACCGCAGCTCGTGCTGGCGGTCCTTTTCTCGCTCGACTTCCCGGTAAACCTCCCGAATCACTTCGTATCTGTCCGCCGCCGCTGGGGCATCTCCGAGCAGGGCAATCCGACGCCGCACCTCTCTGAGGCAAGCATCTTCCTCCACCTCTGCGTGGACAGGGCTGGCGACGGGTGTCGTCGCCCTGTGCTGATCCATCCTGGTCAGCTCCTTAATCAGAGTTTTCCGGTTCTTATTACCCGGCGTCCCTCCCCGGTTCTCCAACATCCCACGCAGGGTGTCCCGGTTGTAGTGGGTGTACACCACCATGGCGTAGGTCTCCTAGGGGCCTGCAGAGAGCGATCCCACCGCTGCCACCAGTATGACGGAATGGGATGTTGTCCGCCTGCGGGTGTGCTCTATCTGCGTGGCCCCGGCGCTTACCGCTGGCCCGACTACCGAGTGACGCGGCACTCGGCGTCTCGTGTGGCCTGGCGTGACCCTGGGGAAGGGTTAGCGGGCGGTGGAGGGGACCCCTGCCTAGAACCAGCCCGACCACTGAGCCATACGGTACTCAGCGTCCCGAGCAGCTGGTTCACTGACCTTGTGGGTGTGGAGTACGACTGCGGCGGCCGGCCGATTTCGGGGATCGGATCTCCTCCGGCGGAATATTCGGATCTGATTGCGGAGGACTTTCGGATCGTAGATGAATGCAGCTTCGGATCTTGCGGGATCGGCAGAGTCTTCGGATCTTACCGCGGTCTCTTGCAATACCGAAGCGCGGTACACGGCCGCGCCCTTCGGATCGGATCTCGGGCTAATCGTCTGGGAACCGAACACCATACGCTGCGCCTCTGTCCTGATGCGAGATGCAGGCACAGAGCGCTCGGTTCAGATCTAGTTGAACACCGTACCCTGAGACTGCGGGGAATACTCAGACGATGAAGCACGGCGGAGAAATCAAGACATCAGACGAGGCTGGATGCACTGCTAAAATCTGGGTTTATTATTCACAGCTCAGGCATTTATCAACTTTACACAAATTATGAATACAATGGGAATCCCTGCCCGCCCTCACAGGACCCATTGGCCGTTGCAGTTCGGGGAGTCGCCGATTCGGACCGGATGGTCCGAATCGGCCATTTTCCGATTCGAACCGGATGGTTCGAATCGGCCATTTTCCGATTCGAACCGGATGGTTCGAATCGGCCATTTTCCGATTCGAATAATCTGATTGCAACCACGAGGCAATCGGAAAATGGCGGCGGGCAAGGCAGACAAAGGGAACACATTTCACAATCAACGGGGGACACTTCATTACACCACACATAACCACATCTAATAAAAAGTACTGCAAAACTCTGTGCGTGCCACCGCACCTAAGTGTTCATGGCCAAATCAATGTCCTTGTGCACCGCCCCTGGCTGAGGGTGCTGGGCCATTCCGTGATACTCCTCCCCCTCCCCAAGGTCCGACGCACCCGGTTGGACCCCAACGGGTCGTACTGGGGTAGTCGGGGCTCCCCAATCCCCTGGTTCCCGGGCCGACTGCCGCGATAACCCGTCTGCGTTACCGTTTTGCGACCCGGGCCGATATTGGATGGTAAAATTGAAAGGTTGGAGAGCCAGGCTCCACCGCAACAGGCGGCCATTTTCCCCGGCCACCCGGTTGAACCACACCAAGGGGTTATGGTCGGTCATCACGGTGAAAGACCGACCGTAGACATAGGGTTGGAGCTTCCGTAGGGCCCAGACCAAGGCCAGGCACTCCTTCTCCACCGCGGCATACCCCACCTCTCGTGGCAACAGCTTCCGGCTGATGAACGCCACCGGATGATCCCCCCGTCGTCCCCCACTTGACTTAGGACAGCTCCCAGTCCGAACATGGACGCGTCTGTGTGAACAACAAAACGTTTGTTATAGTTGGGAGCTGCTAGCAGGGGGGCTTGGGTCAGGGCGACCTTCAGTTGCCGAAAGGCCTGTTCGCACTCCGGGGACCACAGGACTTGGCGGGGCAGGGATTTCTTCGTCAAGTCAGTCAGGGGTTTGGCCAGGTCACTGTAATGGGGCACAAATTTCCTGTAGTACCCCGCGGTGCCCAGGAAGGCGAGGACCTGGGTCTTGGTCACAGGGGTGGGCCAATCTAAGATAGCTTCGATCTTGGCGGGCTCTGGCCGTTGTATCCCGCACCCCACCCGGTGGCCCAGATACTGTACTTCAGCCATCCCCACTTTACACTTCTCCGGCTTCAGGGTCAGGTTGGCGTCCCTAATCCGGCCCAGGACAGTCCCTACATGGTCCAGGTGTTCCTCCCAGGTCTGGCTATAGATGGCTATGTCATCCAGGTACGCGCAAGCGAACCCCTGGAGGCCATCGAGGAGGCGATCGATTAACCGCTGTAAGGTAGCAGGGGCGTTCTTCATCCCGAACGGCATGACTCGAAACTGGTACAAGCCGAATGGGGTGATGAAGGCCGACTTCGGGGTCACCTCCTCGGCAAGGGGAATCTGCCAATACCCCTTGCACAGATCGACCGTGGTCAGAAAATGACCCCGGGAGATCTGGTCTAGCAGCTCGTCGACTCGGGGCATGGGATAAGCGTCTGTAATGGTACAGTCGTTTATCCGCCGATAGTCGACGCAGAACCTGGTGGTACCGTCTTTCTTGGGCACCAGGACCACCGGCGACGCCCATGGGCTGGCTGACGGTTCAATGACCCCCAGCTCCAGCATCTCCCGGATCTCGGCCCGCATGGACTCGCGGACCGCTTCCGGAAGCCGATATGCGGGTTGCCGAAGGGGCCTCTGACCGGGCGTGTCCACTTGATGGATGGCCTGGTCAGTGTATCCCGGCAGGGCCGAGAAAACCCCTGGGTAGTCATGGAGCAGCTGCCGCGCCTGCGCCTGCTTTTCAAGCCCTAACTCCTCCCCCAGCTACACTTGATCCACCCCGGAAGGCTGCTTGGCTACCCCCGGGAGTTCTACCAACGGAAATGGTTCCGTCTCCTCGGCAGCCGGCGCGCATATGGCGTCCACCGTCTCCGGTCGCTCATGGTAGGCCTTCAGCATATTGACGTGGAACGTCCGCTGGATTCTGGTGTCTGCGCAGCTAACAACCACATAGGTGGTATCCCCCAGCTGGGTTACCACCTTGTAGGGACCTTGCCAGGCCGCCTGCAGCTTGTTCTGCCGCTGTGGCTTCAGCACCAGAACCTTCTGCCCCACGCAGAACGAGCGACTGCAAGCAGCGCGGTCGTACCACGCCTTCTGCTGGGCCTGGGCCGTCTCCATGTTCTCCTGTACGAACCCCGCGAGTTCTGCCAAGCGCTCCCGGAGCTTCAAAACGTAATCTAACACAGGAACCCCATCTTCCTCCTGTACCCCCTCCCACTGAGCCCTAACCAGATCCAGGGGTCCTCTTACCTGGCGCCCATATAGCAGCTCAAAGGGAGAGTATCCGGTGGATTCCTGAGGAACCTCCCGGTAGGCAAACAGCAGGTGGGGAAGATACTTCTCCCAATCCCTGCTTTCGTGCACAAAGGCACGAATGAGCTGCTTCAGGGTCCCATTAAACCGCTCGCACAGCCCATTTGTCTGGGGGTGATACGGGGCGCTGTGCAGCGCCCTAACACCACAGAGACGCCAGAGCTGCTGGGTGAGCTCAGCGGTGAACTGGGTACCCTGATCGGACAGGATTTCTCGGGGAAACCCTACCCTTGTGAACACCCGGAGGAGCGCATCCGCTACGGTGTCCGCCTGGATGTTGGCCAAGGCCACAGCCTCGGGGTACCGGGTGGCATAATCCACCACGGTAAGTATATACCTCTTACCGGTGGCACTGGGCCGCGGCAACGGCCCAATGATGTCAACCGCCACCCGGCTAAAGGGCTCCTGAATGATGGGCATGGGGCGCAGGGGCGCTTTCGGGTGATCCCCGGCTTTCCCAGTTTTCTGGCAAACTGGGCAGGTGCGGCAATAGTCGCGGGTGTCTTCGCTAAGGCGGGGCCAGAAAAACGCGCGCGCCAACCTGTGCCGGGTTTTCGTCTGTCCTAAATGACCTGAAAGGGGAATGTCATGAGCCAAGCGCAGAAGCTCCTGCCTAGGGCCCTGAGGCACCGTGCGGTAGGCCTCTGCGGCCCGACCGGTCAGCTTACACGCCAAAATCCTCACCCAGTCGGCACGGTGCACTTCGTGCACTTGGCACAGGCGCTCAAAGTCCTGGAGGTAGCTCTCTATCTCCTCCTCTGCTTCCCGGAACTCCTTGAACGCCTGAAAAGGCACTTTGCGTCCGGTGGAACGGTCCGAAGGGTAACGGCTGCTCCGACGGCTTTGCACTTCCGCCAGCCGCAGCTCGTGCGCCCGGTCTTTCTCTCGCTCCTCCATCTGACTGACTTCGCGAATCAGATTTTGCATCGCAGCCTCCGTTGGGGCCGGTCCCATCATAGCGACCCGCTGCCGCACCCTCCAGTGGAAATCGCTGTCCTCGGGCTCGGTGGGGACGGGGCCCGGCGCGATGTCCACAGGTAACGCTGCGAATGCCGCCTCTTGATCCATCCTCCTTAGTTCCTCCATCATGGCCTCCCGGCTCTTGGAGCCCGGGGCGCCGCCCCGGTTCTCCAGCATGCCACGCAGGACGTCCCGCTTGTAGGCACCGTACCCGGTCATGGTGAGGGTCTCCTAGAGGTCTGCAGAGAGCTTATCCCACCGCTGCCACCAGTATGACGGAATGGGATGTTGTCCGCCTGCGGGTGTGCTCTATCTGCGTACCCCCCGGCGCTTACCGCTGGCCGACTACCGAGTGACGCGCACTCGGCGTCTCATGCGGCCTGGAGTGACCCTAGGAAGGGGTTATGCGGGCGGTGGAGGGGACCCCTGTGCCGAACCAGCCCGACCACTGAGCAACACGGTACTCAGCGTCTCGAGCAGCTGGCTCACTGACCTTGTGGGTGTGGGACGTCTGTGGAGATCGGATCTGCCGCGGAGGAATATTCGTATCTGAAGTGGAGGACTTTTCGGATCTGATCTAGGAAGGTTCGGATCTACGGGACCAGGTGAATCTTCAGATCGGATTACGGGGATCGCTACGGATCTGACGGGAGCGGCTGGACGTTCGGAACTTATCTCGATCCCTGGATATACCGAAGCGCGGTACGCGGCCGCGCCTTTCGGATCGGATCCCGGGCGAAGGTATTCGGACTCGATGCCCTCACGCGGCGCCTCTGTCCTGATGCTCGATGCAGGCACAGAGCGCTCGATTCGGATCGGATCGTGGTTGGACACCGCACCCTGAGACCGCGGGGGATACTCAGAGAAAATATGCGGCAGAGAAATAAAGACATCAGACGAGGCTGGATGCACTGGTAAATCTGGGTTTATTATTCACAGCTCAGGCATTTATCAACTTCACACAAATTATGAATACAATGGGAATCCCTGCCCGCCCTCACAGGACCCATTGGCCGTTACAGTTCGGGGAGTCGCCGATTCGGACCGGATGGTCGGAATCGGCCATTTTACGATTCGAACCGGATGGTCCGAATCGGCCATTTTCCGATTCGAATAATCTGATTGCAGCCACGAGGCGATCGGAAAATGGCGGCGGGCAAGGCAGACAAAGGGAACATTTCACAATAATCAACGGGGACACTTTATTACACCACACATAACCACATCTAAATAAAAAGAACGTCAAAACTCTGTGCGTGCCACCGCACCTAAGTGTTCATGGCCAAATCAATGTCCTTGTGCACCGCCCCTGGCTGAGGGTGCTGGGCCATTCCGTGACACTCCCACTGTAGGGAATTCCCGATGGAGAGTATGGCGTTCCTGAACGCACTCTGTTTTGTTAATGTTTATAACTTGTTTATTTGCTTATTTGTTCTTTTTTTATGTCTAACCCTCCCCTCCTCCCATTCTTTAATCCTAGGGGGATGCAGCCCCTATCATACTTTGCTAATAGATAGATATACAGAGGCAACGTACATGAATATAAATGGCAGTGTTTGTATAGAATTTTATGAAAGTAGTTACCTATAATGTAAAGGGCCTAAACCTGTCCGTTAAAAGGCATTCTTTATACAGGGATATACGCACCTACGACGCTGATGTTGTATGCCTCCAGGAGAAACACTTTCGAAGACTAGACCACCCAAAACTTTATGCACCCCAATATCGCACTCAATTTCATTTCACCTATAGAGCTAAATCTAGAGGGGTGACAATACTGATTCATAATAGGGTTGCGCTACAAACTCATCGTATTGTTACTGTTCCCAGAGGCAGATATATTATATTAGTGTGCACTATTGACGGTAGACTTTATACGCTTGTGTCAGCTTATGCTCCTAATAGTTCCCAAACTCAATTCATGACACATCTAATGAACAAAATTACAGATGTACTTTCAGGTGACTTAATAATGTGTGGAGACTTTAACGTTTGTTTGGATCCAATTAAAGACCGATCACATCCCTCAGGGACCCATTCGAGACAACAGACACACAAACTTCATTCCTTTCTCAGACAACACCAACTGTATGACGCTTGGCGCGTGTTTCATCCCACAGAGAGGGATTATACTTTTCGTTCAGGGGTGCATAATAGTTATTCACGCATTGATTACTTTCTAATTCCAACCAACCTACTTCCACGCATTACTGACTGCAATATACTCCCTTTTACGTGGTCGGACCATTCCCCGATGACTATTGTTTTACAAGATGACTATAAATCGTACACTGGATCACCCTGGAGATTTGGGGAACATTTACTTAAACATGAACCGGCGCTGATAGCGATTCGGGAAACATTAATTAATTATTTTAAAGAAAATGTGTCCCCTGAAATGAGCCCATTTACAATTGGGCAAGCCCATAAGACGGTGGTTCGGGGGACGTGTATCCAATGGGGGGCTAGACTTAAGAAATTATACATGACGCAACGTGTAACTATATTACGAAATATAAATGACATAGACACACGTAACAAAGCATCTCCGACTCCAGAATTAGCAGACGAATTAGACGCGGCGCTACGTTCCCTGACGGATTTAGAGGCTGATAAATATCGCATAGCCATGAATAGAATGCGTGCCAAATTTTATGCGTTTCAAAATAAACCGGGCAGACTCCTAGCACGCAGACTTAAACCCTCCCCTCCAAACGTTGGGATCTCACATCTTAAAACGGATGGTGGAATTATTTACAATCCGATGGCAATGGCAAATGAATTTGCGAGTTACTACGAAAAATTGTACAATCTGGAGGTGGATGACACTAATGTTCATCCCACGTCCGATACTATTGACGCTTATCTACGCAATATCAACCTC
The DNA here is from genome assembly GCA_009667805.1 of Leptobrachium leishanense. NCBI lineage: Eukaryota > Metazoa > Chordata > Amphibia > Anura > Megophryidae > Leptobrachium > Leptobrachium leishanense. Next base: position 68,535 of record RXON01000090.1, on the reverse strand, counting down.
CCAAAATTATCGGCTACACAAGTGAATAAATTGGCCTCTCCCATCACCCAAGAGGAGCTTTCTGAAGTAATTAAAGCTTTACCGAAACGGAAGGCCCCAGGTCCAGATGGATTGACGGGTTTATACTATCTGACTTTCTCTCCCCAACTTTTCACACACTTAAGTAAAGTTTTTGAAGATGCAAGAGAGCAAGGTTCTTTTCCACCAGACATGTTACGAGCTCATATTATCACGCTCCCTAAACCGGGCAAGACCCCTGACATCTGTCGTAACCTTCGTCCTATATCGTTGCTTAATGTGGATATAAAGATTTACAGTAAGATACTGGCGAATAGACTGCAGCGTATTCTGCCCTCATTGATAGGACAGGACCAGGTAGGATTTATTTCGGGCCGACAAGGCCCAGACAGTACGAAAAAATTGATCAATCTGATGGAGGTGTTAAGACGATCGGGACAATCGTGCCTGGTCCTGTCCTTAGACGCTGAGAAGGCGTTCGATAGGGTGAGTTGGTTGTTCCTTCGTGTGGTTCTTCAAAAGTTTGGTTTTCCACCTCCAGTATTAGCTGCAATTCAGGCCCTATATGATTCCCCTTCCGCTAGAGTTGTTATCCTAAATTCCTCCAAGAGGAATCCTGAGTTAACGAATGGCACAAGACAGGGATGCCCCCTCTCTCCCCTTTTGTACGCCTTAGTGTTGGAGCCACTTGCTCAGGCTATACGGCAAAATAATGATATTAGAGGCATCGCCGTTGGTCCGACGATTCATAAAATACATCTGTATGTTGACGATATTCTTCTGACCTTGACAGAACCGGAGGCTTCCCTGTCCGCCCTTTATGGGGAGCTGGAAGTGTACAGTAGAGTCTCATACCACTTAGTGAACTTGCTTAAAACACAAGCCCTCCCACTTAATATTCCACATCAATCACTAGACAATCTTAAAATGCATTATAATTTTGAATGGCGCAAAACATATTTAGTATATTTGGGACTTAGAATCATGGGACATCCAGACGGTCTATATAAACACAGCTATGAACGAGTTCTTTCTGAGACTAGGTCACTAATACATCTGTGGAGATCGAGGGAAGCCTCATGGATGGGAAGGATGGCGGCAGCAAAGATGGTGATCTTACCGAAATTACTTTATGTGTTTCGAGCTCTACCGCTTAAACTACCTAGGTCATTTCTAGTTACGTTGCAGTCTATATTGGTGTCTTATGTATGGAATAATAAAAGACCGCGAATAGCGTGCAGACTGTTATGCTACAGACAAAGAGACGGGGGATTGAACATGATACATATCCAACATTATTTCTGGGCATCATGCCTTGCCTCCTTGTCAGAGGTGTTTCATAGCCGTCCTACGCCACAATGGCTCACCATTGAGGCAGCATACATGGAGGGACATGACTTGGCTAAAGTGTTATGGGTCCCTCCAAATGACAGACCGCGGTTCCAGTCGCCGTTGGCTACCACGTCTCTGCATCTGTATATTTGGGATCGAATTTTCCCCCTTATTACGTACCATCACCCCATCTCCATGGCGATGCCAGTGGAAGCACTCCGCTACATTCTCCCACGAGGGAGATGCCGTCAATGGCTACAATATGGAATTACGAATCTCCACCATTTCTTTGACACGGCCGCCATTCTTCCTTTCGAGACTATATGCATCAAATTTAAAGTACCACAAACAATGTTTTTGTCTTATTTACAATTACAATCCTATTTTAGGTCACAATCGGTATTATCTAAGTTGAGAGCTACTTTGCCATTGTTGTCTGAAACTGTACTTTTTTGCTTAGACCCTCTTGCAACCGCTAGACCGATTTCGTTATTTTATAGAGTACTTAACACGCCAACACGGACTGTGGTCTGGTCTTTCCAAAAGACCTGGGAAAAAGAACTTGGTCGAAAATTTACACCTACACAATGGCCATCCGCCTTCATGTTCGCTGTGGGGGCGACTAGATGTGTTACTCTGATAGAGACTCAAAGAAAAATACTATATACCGGTGGTACCTCACTCCGGACAAGATCAAACGATGTGCTCCACAACATTCGGATCTCTGCTGGAGGTGTTCCCTGGAGACTGGATCTATGAGCCACATATGGTGGTACTGCCCTCGGATAGCCCCTTTGTGGAGAGACATTTTGTCACTGGCGACAGAAATATTGGGTACACAGATTCCGCACTCACCTGAAGTCTTATTACTGGGCATGATTAAACTTCCACGACCTCAGCTACGGATGTTATTTATCCTCATTTCTACAACCGCCCTACTTCTCGCACGAAATTAGAGAACTATGCTGGTTCCCACTTGCAAACAGGTGACCGACCTTTTGGAACAATACCGTAGCTTTGATTCTAGGATAACAATGGCGGAAGGATTACAATCTCCCAAATGGGACCCATGGAAACTTTGGGATGTACACAAAATATATAAGGCATGCGGTCTCTAGAAAAAGTCTATGTTTGAGCTATATACCTCCTGCTGAAACCCCCCCTTTTTTTTTTTCTTTCCCCCCCTCCCTCCTTCCCCCAAGGTTGTTGAATGTATGTAGATTTTTCTTGTCTGTCTGGAAATATCCAATAAAAATGTAATTTTTTTAAAAAAAAAAACTCCTTATGTTTTCAATTTTGACATTTTAGACATTTTTTGTATTTTAAACAGTGGCTTTGAGACATTGTTGACTATTACATAAATATACCGAAAATGACTCAGTGCCACCCATCACCACCATCACCAAATAGTAGGATCAAAGAGAAAAAAAAATAGCATTTCAACAGTAAGATACATTAAAACCTTGCACTTGTAGTAAAGAGAAAGGAGAAAAGCATTGTTTTTAATAGTGTCCTGTTAAAATGGCTGTTAGAGGGCTGCACTCTTTAGAATACACTGATTTTCTTTTAGGACAAGAATGTAAAATGCATTGCAAGCAAGAAACTGTAACTAGTGGCAATATGTAATGTACAAATTTATTTCATGTTCTGGGATGAGAAAAAGAACTAAAGGAAGAGATTTTAAAGCCTTCCAAGAATACCCCCAGTTACAGCAATGTTTTCTCCATTAATATAAGAAGCATCTTTTGAACAGAGAAATGACGCAACTCCAGCACATTCTTCTGGTTGTCCAAATCTAAGGAAAGAATCAAACATATTACTGAATAATTCACAATATATTGTTTTATTATCAAACAAAGGACTTGGGAGGCATGGTACTTCTAAAATTTTAACAACAGACAGAAAGACACTGAACACAACTTCAAAAGCAGCTCATACATTAATCTCAAAGCTCATTGATTCATCATATTTACTTGTTTTAAAGGTAAGATGATCCTGATTATCGTGAATATGATGATATGCTTCAAATTGCTGATTCTCCTGTAACTCTTTGGATTTTAGTTTTGTGAAATGCCTGTGTTTGTCAGCATTAGGGATGAGCTGTTCGGTTCGGACGGTTCGGAGTTCGAACCGAACTTAGCCTGTTCGGTCTGCTCACGAACTCCGAACATTTCCGGGTGTTCGCCGCATGTTCGACCACAATGGCCCGCAATGTACTTTTACACTGGCCTGAAGCTCGTAATTGGCTACAGCCTTGCACCTGACCACAGGTCTGGTGCAAGACAGGTTCAACAGTATGCCAATCACGGCTCAGAGTTCTGATTGGGCAAATTTTGCCCAATCATGGGCTCACAGAGCTAAGTCCCGCAGCACACTATATAAGGTTTCCACGCACCGCTTCAGCATGCATTTGAGAGGAGATTTCATAGGAGATTGTTGTTGTGTGTTCTTACTGCCGGTCTGCCACTCTACTGGGGGGTCTCATTTCTACCAAATATCTGGGAATTGAGGTGATCTGTGTCTTGTCACTGCCAGCAAGTATTTTGGGGGTCTCACAAATTTCTACAAAACATTTGGGAATTGAGGTGATCTTCTGTGTCTTGTCACTGCCAGCAAGTATTTTGGGGGTCTCACAAATTTCTACAAACATTTGGGAATTGAGGTGATCTTCTGTGTCTTGTCACTGCCAGCAAGTAATTTGGGGGTCGCACAAATTTCTACAAAACATTTGGGAATTGAGGTGATCTGTGTCTTGTCAATGGAACCAGCAAGTATTTTGGGGGTCTCACAAATTTCTACAAAACATTCGGGAATTGAGGTGATCGGTGTCTTGTCACTGACTGCCAGCAAGTATTTTGGGGGTCTCACAAATGTCTACAAAACATTTGGGAATTGAGGTGATCTTCTGTGTCTTGTCACTGCCAGCAAGTATTTTGGGGGTCTCACAAATTTCTACACAACATTTGGGAATTGAGGTGATCTGTGTCTTGTCACACAGCCAGTACCACGCAGAATTTTGGGGGTCACAAATGTCTACAAAACATTTGGGAATTGAGGTGATCTTCTGTGTCTTGTCACTGCCAGCAAGTATTTTGGGGGTCTCACAAATTTCTATACAACATTTGGGAATTGAGGTGATCTGTGTCTTGTCACACAGCCAGTACCACGCAGTATTTTGGGGGTCACAAATTTCTACAAAACATTTGGGAATTGAGGTGATCTGTGTCTTGTCACTGCCAGCAAGTATTTTGGGGGTCACAAATTTCTACAAAATATTTGGGAATTATTAAAATCTGTGTGTTCTCACTGGCTGCCACCCATCAGGGGGTCTCACTGATTTATAGGAGGTTTCTGAGACTTGTAATCTGTGGCTTCTCACTGCCACCCATCAGGGGGTCTCACTGATTTATAGGTTTCTGAGACTTGTAATCTGTGGCTTCTCACTGCCACCCATCAAGGGATCACACTGATTTATAGGAGGTTTCTGAGACTTGTAATCTGTGGCTTCTCACTGCCACCCATCAGGGGGGTCTCACTGATTTATAGGAGGTTTCTGAGATTTGTAATCTGTGGCTTCTCACTGGCTGCCAGCTATCAGGGTGTCTCACTGAGTTATACCAGAGTTCTGTAAATCTTTAATCTTTATACCAGAGTTGAATCAGAGTTCTGTATATATTTAATCTATATATCACTCACTATGTCTGAAAGAACAAAAAGGACAGGCAGACGCTCCCAGACACAGATAAGAGGGCAACAGCCCCTGTGTCGCGAGGCTGTGCCTCTGGTCGTGGTGGACGTGGTGCATCCTCTGCAGGGGCACGCTTGTCCTTTCTAACTGGTGCTGGCTGTCTTAAGCAGCAGCAACATACAGAGGATTTGGTGGATTGGGTAACCAGGCAATCCTCATCCTCCGAGTCCTCTGCCAGCCAGGCTTGTAGTACTTTACAGTCCACCTCCGCTGCCAAAACATCTAATGCAGCCTCCATGTCCACAGCTACTCCTGCCGTAGCCTCACTATCACACACGGAGGAGTCAGCTGAATTGTTTGACTACAATGAGAGTGACATGCTGCTGGAGGATACGCAGCAAGTACAGTGCTCCGATTCAATCTCTGAGGTTGAGGTAGGGAGTATAATCAACCTAGAGGAAGGGGGTGCCAGTGATGACACACAAATAACTGGCACTCATGTTGCCCCAGCAGCAGCATACTGCCAAGTTGGCTCCAGTGACAAGGAGATAGGGGGTGAAGATGACATTGATGATGAGGTCACTGACTCCACCTGGGTGCCAGATCGAACAGAGGAATCAAGTGAGGAGGAGCGGGAGGAGGTGGCACAGCAAACACGAGGCACAAGATCCTCTATGACCCACCGTTGCACTAGCCAGTCCAAGGTATCAGATGTCAGAGCTGCTCCGATGCAGAGCACTGTTGTCTCAAAGCACACATGCAGGAACTCTGTTGTCTGGGAGTTCTTTAAGAAATGTGCAGCAGAGCGCACCGTTGCTACTGTAATCTATGTCAGATGAGGCTGAAGCGTGGGAAAGACACCGGGCACTTGGGTACCATGTGCTTGAGGCGACATATGAACACCTGCCACACATCCCGTTGGCGCAAAACTTTGCGTAGGTCCTCATCTGTCTCTACCCCCACTGTATGTCCTGCCATGTCATTGCCTACAACCTCCACTGACAGGGATGATGCTACAGTAATGGATGTACCAGGTCCTTCCTCACAATGTGACATCATCCCATCAGTTGAAGATTTACGCAGTCAGATTACGATGCCGCAGCTGCAAAATTACTCGCATTGCAGCTGCTGCCTTTCCAGCTGGTGGACTCTGCTCCCTTCCGTGAATTTGCTGAATGTGCTGTACCACAGTGGCAGGTTCCAAAACGCCATTACTTTTCACGCAAGGCCATTCCAGCACTATACCAGCACGTGGAAGACAATGTTATCCAGTCATTGGGAAAGGCAATCAGCAACAAGGTGCATGTGACTTTAGACACGTGGTCCAGCAAGCATTGACAGGGTTGTTACATTTCCTTCACGGCACACTGGGTAACTCTGATTGCAGCTTGGAGGGATCCAAGACGGGGCTCTGTGCTGGAGCTTGTTCATCCACCACGCCTCCAGAAAGCTGCTTGTATGAGGTCTGTCTGCTCCACCACCACCGCCTCTCCCTCTTCCTCCTCCTCCTCCTCCTGTGTCTCTGGCGAAGTGGCAGTTAAACCGACGCCTGACAGGGTCTACGCAATGGCTCAAGCAAAAAGAAGCCATACTGTGCTTGTGCTGGTGTGTCTAGGGGACAGGAGCCACACCGGGCCAGAAATTCTGTCAGCTCTGCAGGGCCAGGTGCAGAGATGGTTAACAGCATGCCAGCCTCAGCTGGGAGTGATTGTCTGTGATAATGGCAGCAACCTTCTCTCCGCCCTACGCAAGGGTAAATTGACGCATGTACCATGCCTAGCACACGTCCTAAATCTAGTGGTAGAGCGTTTCCTAACCAAGTACCCAGGGCTACCAGAGCTTCTCAGCCAGGCCAGAAAAGTCTGCAGCCACTTCAGACGGTCATTCCCAGCAAGCTTTCGCCTGGCAGAAATTCAAAGAGAATTCCACCTTCCCACAAACCGTCTGATCTGTGACATGCCCACCAGGTGTAACTCGACATTAGCAATGCTGTAGCATCTGCACAAGCAGCAAAGGGCCATCAATGAGTACCTGTGTGAGTATGGCACAAGGACAGGTTCAGGTCAACTATTTTTTCCCCCCCCGCAGTGGCTGATGATCAAGGATGCATGCACTGTACTGTCACCATTTGAGGAGGCAACGAGGATGATGAGCAGGGACAGTGCATGCATCAGTGAAACAATTCCTTTAGTGTTCCTGCTGGAGCACACTCTGTGGGGAATTATAGATGTGGCTCTAGAGGCAGAGCAGCGGGAGGAAGAGGAGGCCTTCCCTAACTCTCAAGGCCCCAGTCTTTCCTCAGTCAGCATTCCAGCATGTCCTCCTCAGATCAGACAGGAGGAGGATAAGGAGGAGGAATATTTAAGTAGTGGGGGCATTGAAGGTGGGGATTCCTCAAGGGAGGGTTTCGTGTGCCCAGAAACACAAGGGCTAGTGCGTCGTTGGGAGGAGGAAGTGCACGATACGGTCATCCTCATTGAGCAGGAAGACTCGGAAGCTAATGCCACCTCCAACCTATGCAGCATGGGCTCCCTTATGATGCAAAGCCTGCTAAAGGATCCTATGATTCGTGCTATGAAGGAGAGGGATCATTACTGGTTTTCAACCCTTCTTGATCCACGATACAAGGGTAAAGTTGCAGAGCTCATCCTGCCTGCACAGAGGGAGCACAGGATGAAAAAACTTGAGGACGCTCTAAAGCGACACTTGTGTAACACCTTTCCAGGCACTGGTAGGTTACCAAGTGATGACACACGTGCCTCTGAGGCTGCGGATGATCAGAGGAATAGTGGTGAAGGCCAGGGCCGCTTGACTGATGCATTTTTTAATTTTTTTAGTCCTCGACGCCCAGGGACGTCAAATGTAGGCACCCATTGCCAGCGTTTTCACCATATGGTGCAGGACTACCTAGGGGAAGGGCAGACCTGGATACCTTTCCAGCAGATTATCCACTGGCTTACTAGGTGTTGAGATTGGATCACTGGCCAGAACTTAGCCAATATGCTATGCAGCTACTAGGTTGCCCTTCATCCAGCATGCTTTCTGAAAGGACGTTCTGTGCCGCTGGGGGTTTTGTCACAGACAAAAGAGTGGGTCTGTCCACCGACTCTGTAGAACGGCTGACATTTATAAAAATGAATCAGTCCTGGATCAGCAGTTATCAATCCCCTGATGCTGACGTAACGGAATAGATCGGGGATGTCTTCTGCATGCACAAAACCTCCAGCACTGAACTCTTCCACAATACCACAAAAGGGTTACGGTGTGAATGCACTTGCTGCCATGAAAGGCGCAATATTTGGCTGCAATGACGCCTGTGCCACATCTATATCATTTTAATTTTTTGAACCGCAGGGTCCAACCCTGCACTCTTCCACAATACTACAGAGGGGTTACTGTATGATCGTACTTGCTGGCAGTCTGGCACCAAAAGCACAATATCTGGGTGCACTGACTTCTTTACCAGATTCATATCTTTTTAATATAGGACCACATGGTCCACCCCTGCATTCTTCCACAATACTACAGAGGGGTTACTGTATGATAGTACTTGCTGGCTTTGCAGGCCTGGCACCAAAAGCACAATATTTGGGTGCACTGACGCCTGTATCAGATTCATATCCTCAGAGGGGTTACGGTGTGACGGCACTGTTGCCGACGCTAAAGGCCCAATTTTAAAGCACCTATTGTTACTTTCATCCAAAGCCTGCATAAGTTTCACAATAATTTAGCCAAAAAAATCACTAAACTTTTTCTACGTGTCCGAAAATGTCTCCTCTTTTCATACAGACTTCTGCCCCAAGCAGTTGTTTATGGATAGATTATAGGAAAAGCATTTACCGTCATTTGAAACGTAATTTTTTTGTTTTTAAGTGTTTATATAAATCCTAGAAATCTGCCACTTCACGGGCAGGTTATGGGGACCTCCTAGGCACGATATTTGAAGGAATTTTTCGTTTTTATTTTTAACCCTTATTTCATGGAAAACTCACTGTCCCTTTAAAAAGTTTTTTTAAAACTTTTTGTCCCTGTTTCCTGTCCCCCAGGGCACTACCCGGACCCCCATACACCTTTTATGGCAAATATCTAGCATATATGCCCTCTTGGAGGGCACTCTAAAAACCGAATTTTCAGCCCCATTGACTTGTATTGAGTTCGAGTTCGGATTCGGATTCGAACATTTGGAAAGTTCGGGTTCGGGTACGAACCGAACTCTGGCGTGTTTGGCTCATCCCTAGTCAGCATTACGATACTGATTATGTTTGTTGGTATTTGCAACACCAGTAAATATTCCCTGTAGTATTTTCACAAGGATGCCTCCAATCACTTAGATTTTGTTTTTAATATTCATATCTGATTTTTACCCTTTAACATCATCTTGTTTAAGTTCTCGGAACAGAAAGCTTGATCATTTCAACAACACATCAATTACACATTAATCAGAACTGATATTATTTGGATGCCCTTACCTTTGGACACCAATTGGAATTATCTTTGATTCCAGTTCCTTGGTCTTTCGTATCTGCCAGAAACATAGCACATGTAAAAAAAATGTGCTTTTACATAAGTGTACTCTGTATTCAGAAATTAATATAAAGTATGTGATTTTAATAGATGGTTTTGTTGACAAGCATCACTGACAAATGTTAACGTCTTTTGAGTTTCAATGTGATCCATAAGAGAAAAATTTACTTCAAAGATAATTAACTTTTCTCTGCTCTGTTCAATGCAAGGTTTAGCAAAAAAAATCTGAACTTAACCATACATACATACATGTGATACACAACCATGCACAAACTTATAAAATGCTATGCCACTGACACAGATCCCTGATATCCTCTGCCCATTTTTCACTTATTGCAGTTGACTTCTGCTGGAGGAGTTATGACCTGTAAACTTCATTGAGCCAAATTTGGTGGTCCTGGCTGATTATACAACCATTCTGGAACTCTGAACACCGTATCATAGATAAGCTGACCAGCATAACCCTTTACTCCACTAAAGTTTTACTTCTTCACCTGGATCTGACCATATAAACAATTCCTGCCTCTGCATCTATTGAGTGACACAAAATCGGTAATTACCCCACAGTAAAAGACAGCTGAACCCTGTACCCTCAAAGAATTGTTTGACAAAGTTAAATGTATTAGATCCTTTGAAGATATGATTCATTCAGTAAAGAGCTGATAAATACAACCAAAGAGTGTTCTACTGGCTAACCGAAATGTTCATCCAAAATCACAATTTTAAACACACTTAACATCAAAACAACATACACTCGGTTCTTAGAGAGAAGCACTAGATGGTGCCAATGACATAGATCCAAATGGGCCTAACCCACCTATGTTATAACCAAATCAAGAAAAAGCACCTGTGCATCCAATATGATGCTAACAGGAGCAAAATGATCTATGCCCCCACAATTGCACACCTTTATTAAATTATACTTACAAATTGACAGGTAGACAAATAAGACAGCATAAAAAATGTTTAATGAGTAGGCAGAGTACCTGATTTATAGCAACATGACAGAGGGAACAATGCCACACCTTTGGGGTATGTGTATTTGATGAATTCAAACCAACATCATGGGTCTATGTATCCCACAACAATTACAATGCATTTGCCTAAAGATATATAGGAATAGGCTAAGATGCATTACCATCCCATATCCGGTATCCAGGAACACATTCAGGGCCCTATTACATTCTTCGCGCATAGGTTTGCACCCGCACAAAACCGCATTAATGCGAGGGGCAAAACCCTTCGCGCAGAACGTCGTATTACAATCTCAACGCAACAAACGCATGTATACGTCTACCGCGGGTGAACCTGCGCGAACGCTGCGCGAGCTTACTGTAGTTCGCGCGTCCTGTACTTAACATTGTAAGCGCAAACACGAATGAACGCTGGTACGCGGATGGTATTACAATCTTAGCGCAGTTTCTAACTCACAGCCTTTGCGCGCATAATTTTAGCAACTCCTAAAAGCTGGTGTTAATGGCAAATTCTATCAACCTGGTTTACCGTGCATTTTTGCCTGAAGAATGTAATAGGGCCCTCAGTGTTTTAAAGAGGGTAAGTAATAAGTTGCCAACTTATCCCTTGCAGAATCCTCTGCCCAACATTCATAGTCCTTAGTAATCCCTAGGAGGTCAATGTAACTCAATCTGTCTATGAAAGTCCCATAACATAGGTCACAATTTACAATTTCATGGTGATTATCCAGAATCATCTGCATTTCAATAGAAGCACCCACTGGCAACCATGCCAAGCCAAGTATCTCTTTCAAAAAATCATGTTAAATGTTAAAATACAAACACTCATCTAGTTTTACCTGTCTAGCAGGCTTTATCAAGGCTTTATTAAACCCACTTAACCCTTATGCCTCAACACCTACCACCACTTGAAAATATAAATTGACTTCAAAAATAAATAATGCTACTCATTTTGCACACCTAGTTCTCCAAACCAACTATTCATTCACGTCCTTTGATCTTCCTTCTTGATGTTATTAATCTTTTCCCTTACTTTTCCTCTCCTCACACAATATGGCGGTAAAACAACTGGACCCTGAGAGGAAGCAAAACTGGAAGTATCAACCCCCCTCACAGTGTGATATAACCCCAGCCATATCCACTCTTCATTGTTTTTAGCCTGTTATCTTAGTTCCTTTTATTATATTTTCCAAACTACTGTTCCAATTTATTCTACAGTATATTGTACTTATTATTTCTTATTATGTTTTATTCTGTAAAAGAAAAATATGGACTCCGAGCATCCGCGAGCCTAGCGGATACTACGGGGCAGGCTGCTGGACTCAGCGCCTGAACCTTAATGCACTGGGAAAACGGGGACGCAAACAGGAAATTAGCAAAAACTAGCAGGGTTATTCAAAGAGATTCGAAAATTCACCGCACTTTTGGTGACTTTTGGTTCCCTGCACTTTGGGGCGATTCGACAATCCTAGTTCGCCGACTCTGCGGTGTATTCAGGGCCCCCGTAGTGCAGTGAAAACTTGCCACACCTACACTGAACAATCACCGCAAACCCGCCGAACACTCATCGAAAACTCACCGAAACCTGCAGAAACAGCTGGATTAACCACGCCGAACAAGCCGGAGAAACCCGACTAGCCGCCGATCACAGCGCAAAAAAAAAACAGTACGCTTGAAAGTTTGACATTTGAAACGCTGTTTGCAAAAAAACTACTGAACAAAAATGTCTGTAATTTACATATAAGATCCAATGAATGATAATAAAAAGCTCTGTTACAAAAAAAGAAAAAAACTATTAAAAAAATGGAAAAAAGTTTGCACAAAAAAATTCAAAAACGTACCTAAAACATCCTAAAAAAATCTATAAATAAATTGACTTTTTACTGCAGAATAAAATAATAAACGGTTTATATGTTATTGAAGTAAAACTGGAATATTTTAAACATTGAAGCCTATGGTATTCTCCAGAATAAACCTGTCGAATGAAACCACCAAACGGCAGGGCATTTCGGCAACTTTTCACTGCTATTTTGTGTTCTCTGAATAGACGGGGGAGTTTACTGCCCTCGAACAGGCACCGTACATTCAGGCAATTCGCCAACATTTGGCAAACTGCCTGCTCTCTGAATAGCCGAATGGTCAGGAAATGTAGCCGTACGCTGAATTTCAGTGTCCGGTTACATTTCAGGGCCAGATCAGCTCTCTTTGAATAACCCTGTAAATTTTCCCCTTAGCGCCCCATTTTAGCGAGGCCCAAGTGATGGGCCCACAATGTATAGATAATGTCTGCGTGATTTTTTAATCAAAGCTTCTGGGTCAATCACTTCCAGTTGCATGCCTAAGAAGTGATAGCTGTGAAATAAACAGTCATTGCTCACTTCTGGCAACCCATTGATGGCTTACACAATAATTAATGAGCCAAATTGTCAGTGACACCACAGAGGGTCAATTCAATTGTGCATGAAATTTAATCTGCAATGTAAAATCAAGGAGGAATGTAGTGTAAACTGTAGCTGAAGTAGGAGTAAGTGCAGTTTGCAGTGGTTCATCAAGGAATGAGATATTGCTTTAATCTTTATGACTAATGTGATATCCATGACCTAATGGAACATGGTAGGGAAAGTGAAACAGGTTCACTTTAAATACAAATTGTGACAAAACTGCTGAAAGGACTAACATTGACATGTTGGTTTGTTCAGTTAATAATGAGAAATAAATTAATAGCCCTTCTAAAACACCCTCCAATATTAGTCACTATTTATACATAGAGCCTCTCAGTAAGTTCAAATTTAGAAAATATTCTGAACATCTTGCCTTTTGTTGAGTGACTCTCTAAATTCTTTCTAGTTCTGCCAAGAGGTTTAGCAAACCCCGTTTGCAGGGACCTTGGAATGTGTGGAAAAGAGAGGTTTAGTTAATAATAATACTTTCTATTTAATCTGGAGAGATTGAGGTTCTTATATTCCACAAAACTTTGCACACTTTCATTTTAATTGACATAGGATCTAATATCTTCCGTGCATACCCTATTACTTGAATATGGAGAGCCATCTCCTGAAAGATTTTTCTATACTATATAATCTTATAGTTAAGTATTTTGTATGCACCAGTTTTTTATCTGGTATAATTACCAGAGTCATTATAGTCTATGGAGCTGTTAAATTTAAAAAGCTCTGGTTAAGTTAGCACCAGTTTTGTAATACTGCCCAGAGGCTCTCGTTAAATTCAAATTTGGAAAAGATTCTGAACATCTTCTCTCTTGTTAAGAGACTCAGTAAAATGTTTCTAGTTCTGCCAAGAAGTTTAGTAAAACACGTTTGCAGGGACCTTGGAATGCATGGAAAAGAGAGGTTTAATTAATAATAATACTTTCTATTTAATCTGGAGAGACAACGCACTCCCAGAACAACGCATATGAAGCCCTGGAGGGTTTGTGCTCACAGCGGACATACCTTGTGCAGATGTCTTACTTAATCCACAATGTATTACAGTGCCTGTACAGCATAGTAAAGCATGGCCATGGCTCATTTTTACTTCTATGGACACCAGCAAAAGTCCATACAAAATAATGCTAATTGCAGTTTAAATATTTAAGAAGAATAAATAATAAAATGATGTCAAACAGAGACGTAAGAGAATCTCCATTGAGCTTACCACATCACTGAATCTGGTATTGATCAATCCCAAGGCCAAGCCATTTACTCTGATGTTCATAGGCCGCAATGACTGGGCTAAGATATTGGTCAAGCCAAGTAGTGTTGTTTTTGTGATTGCATAAGGACCTATGTACTAAAATAAAACACAAAATTAAATATCTGTTTGCATTTCACGAAGAATCTTATTGATTACTAAGTGATTCAATTTGTTAAATGTGAATTAATTGTAAATAGATATAATAATAGGTTAACATTCAACAATAACAATAGGTTAACAGTAAATATATAATTTTTTATGAATGTACAATAACAATTGGTTACCAGTAGGTTATTTATGAAATTATTTGTTACGTGTATTTAACACTATAAGGTAATACAACATTTCTTTGTTTGCAGAGCAGTTCCCCATTCTAATGATTAATTTACATCAAAGAAAGTTAATGAAAGAACAGCATTTGCTGATGCTTTCTACTTTTTTACTGATTCCTCATAATTAGGGATGAGCCGAACACCCCCGGGTTCGGTTCGCATTCGAACTCGAACTCGATACAAGTCAATAGGACTCAAAATTCGATTTTTAGAGTGCCCTCCAAGAGGGCATATATGCTAGATATTTGGCATAAAAGGTGTATGGGGGTCCGGGTAGTGCCCTGGGGGACAGGAAACACGGACGAAAAGTAAAAAAAAAGGGACAGTGAGTTTTCCATGAAATAAGGGTTGAAAATAAAAACGAAAAATTCCTTCAAATATCGTGCCTAGGAGGTCCCCATAACCTGCCCGTGAAGTGGCGGATTTGTAGGATGTATAGAAACATTTTTAAAAATAAATGACGTTTAAAATGACTGTAAATGCTTTTCCTTTAATCTATTCATAAACAACTGCTTGGGGCGGCTGCCTGTATGAAAAGACATTTTAGGACGCGCAGAAAAAGTTTAGTGATTTTTTGGGCTAAATTATGGTGCAGGGTTTGGATGAAATAAACAATAGGTGCTTTAAAATTGGTCCTTTAGCGTCGGCAACAGTGCCGTCACACAGTAACCCCTTTGAGGATATGAATCTGGTACAGGCGTCAGTGTTAGTGCACCCAAATATTGTGCTTTTGGTGCAAGGCCAGCAAGTGCATTCATACAGTAACCCCTCTGTAGTATTGTGGAAGAGTGTAGAGGTGGACCATGCGGTCCTATATTAAAAATATATGAATCTGGTAAAGGCATCAGTGCACCCAGATATTGTGCTTTTGGTGCAAGGCCAGCAAGTGCCATCATGCAGTAACCCCTTTGTGGTATTTTGGAAGAGTGCAGGGGTGGACCATGCGGTCCTATATTAAAAAGATATGAATCTGGTAAAGGCGTCAGTGCACCCAGAAATTGTGCTTTTGGTGCCAGGCCAGCAAGTGCATTCATACAGTAACCCCTCTGTAGTATTGTGGAAGAGTGCAGGGGCGGATCATGCAGTCCTATATTAAAAAGATATGAATCTGGTAAAGGTGTCAGTGCACCCAGATATTGTGCTTTTGGTGCCAGGCCAGCAAGTGCATTCATACAGTAACCCTTTTGTGGTATTGTGGAAGAGTGCAGGATTAGACCCTGCATTCCAAAAAATTTAAATGATATAAATCTGGTAATATAGGCGTCAGTGTCAGTGCACCCAAATATTGTGCCTTTCATGGCAGAAAGTGCCTTCACACCGTAACCCTTTCGTGATATTATGGAAGAGTGCAGGGTCGGACCCTGTGGTTCAAAAAATTAAAATGATATAAATGTGGCACAGGCGTCAGTGCAGCCAAATATTGTGCCTTTCATAGCAGCAAGTGCCTTTATACCGTAACCCTTTTGTGGTATTGTGGAAGAGTTCAGTGGTGGAGGTTTTGTGAATGTAGAAGACATCCCCGATCTATTCCGTTACGTCAGCATCAGGGGATTGATAGCTGCTGATCCAGGACTGATTGATTTTTTATAAATGTCAGCCGGTCTAGAGAGTCGGTGGACAGAAGCACTCTTTTGTCTGTGACAAAACCTCCAGCGGCACTGAACGTCCTTTCTGAAAACACGCTAGATGAAGGGCAACCTAGTAGCTGCATAGCATATTTCCTAAATTCTGGCCAGTGATCCAATCTCAACACCCAGTAAGCCAGTGGATCATCTGCTGGAAAGGTATCCAGGTCTGCCCTTGCCCCTAGGTAGTCCTGCACCATATGGTGAAGACGCTGGCAATGGGTGCCTACATTTGACATCCCTGGGCATCGTGGACTAAAAAAAATTAAAAATGCATCAGTCAAGCGGCCCCGGCCTTCACCACTATTCCTCTGATCATCCGCAGCCTCAGAAGCACCTGTGTCATCACTTGGTAACATACCAATGCCTGGAAAGGTGCTACACAAGTGTCGCTTTAGAGCGTCTTCAAGTTTTTCATCCTGTCCTCCCTCTGTGCGGGCAGGATGAGCTCTGCAACTTTACCCTTGTATCGTGGATCAAGAAGGGTTGCCAACCAGTAATGATCCCTCTCCTTGATAGCATGAATCCTGGGGTCCTTTAGCAGGCTTTGCATAATATGGGAGCCCATGCAGCGTAGGTTGGAGGTGGCATTAGCTTCCGAGTCTTCCTGCTCAATGAGAAGGATGACCCCTTCGTGCACTTCCTCCTCCCAGCCACATACCAGTCCTTGTGTTTCTGGCCACACACAACACTCCCTTGAGGAATCCCCACCTTCAATGCCCCCACTACTCAAATATTCCTCCTCCTCATCCTCCTCCTGTCTGATCTGAGGAGGACCCGCTGGAATGCGGTCTGCAGAAAGACTGGGGCCTTCAGAGCTAGGGAAGGCCTCCTCTTCCTCCCGCTGCTCTGCCTCTAGAGCCACATCTATAATTCCCTGCAGAGTGTGCTCCAGCAGGAACACTAAAGGAATTGTGTCATTGATGCATGCACTGTCCCTGCTCACTATCCTCATTGCCTCCTCAAATGGTGACACTACAGTGCATGCATCCTTGATCATCAGCCACTGCGAGGTGAAAAAAAAACAAGTTGACCTGAACCTGTCCTTGTGCCATACTCACACAGGTACTCGTTGATGGCCCTCTGCTGCTTGTGCAGATGCTGCAGCATTGCTAATGTCGAGTTCCACCTGGTGGGCATGTCACAGATCAGACGGTTTGTGGGAAGGTGGAATTCTCTTTGAATTTCTGCCAGGCGAACGCTTGCTGGGAATGACCGTCTGAAGTGGCTGCAGACTTTTTTGGCCTAACTGAGAAGCTCTGGCAGCCCTGGGTACCTGGTTAGGAAATGCTGTACCACCAGATTTAGGATGTGTGCTAGGCATGGTACATGCGTCAACTTACCCTGGCGTAGGGCGGAGAGAAGGTTGCTGCCATTATCATAGACGACCATTCCCAGCTGAAGCTGGCATGGTGTTAACCATCTCTGCACCTGCCCCTGCAGAGCTGACAGAATTTCTGGCCCGGTGTGGCTCCTGTCCCCTAAACAAACCAGCTCAAGCACAGTATGGCATCTTTTTGCTTGAGCCATTGCGT
This sequence comes from Leptobrachium leishanense, assembly GCA_009667805.1. Classification (NCBI taxonomy): domain Eukaryota; kingdom Metazoa; phylum Chordata; class Amphibia; order Anura; family Megophryidae; genus Leptobrachium; species Leptobrachium leishanense. Next base: position 50,814 of record RXON01000090.1, on the reverse strand, counting down.
AGCCCCTGCCACGCATCGGTTTAACTGCACTTCGCCAGAGACACAGAAAGAGGAGGAGGAGGAAGAGGGAGAGGTGGTGGTGGAGCAGACAGACCTCATACAAGCAGCTTTCTGGAGGCGTGGTGGATGAACAAGCTCCAGCACAGAGCACCGTCTTGGATCCCTCCCAGCTGCAATCAGAGTTACCCAGTGTGCCGTGAAGAAAATGTAACGACCCGGTCCATGCTTGCTGGACCACATGTCTAAAGTCACATGCACCTTGCTGCTGACTGCCTTTCCCAATGACTCAATAAGATTGTCTTCCACGTGCTGGTATAGTGCTGGAATGGCCTTCCGTGAAAAGTAATAGTGTTTTGGAACATGCCACTGTGGTACAGCTCATTCAGCAAGTTCATGGAAGGGAGCAGAGTCCACCAGCTGGAAAGGCAGCAGCTGCAATGCGAGTAATTTTGCTAAGCTGGCACTTAGACGCTGTGCTTGGGGATGGTTGGGACTATATTTTTTTTACGCTGCAGCAGCTGGGGCAACGTAATCTGACTGTGTAAATCTTCAGCTGATTGGATGCTGTCACATTGTGAGGAAGGAGCTGGTACATCTATTGCTGTAGCATCATCCATGTCAGTGGAGGTTGTAGGCAATGACATGGCAGGACATACAGTGGGGGTAGAGATAGATGAGGAGGAGGAGTACCTATGCAAAGTTTTGTGCTAATGGGATGTGTGGCAGGTGGTCATATGTCGCCTCAAGCACGTGGTACCCAAGTGTCCGGTGTCTTTCCCACGCTTGAGCCTCATCTGACATAGATTACAAATAGCAACAGTGGGGTCTGCTGCACATTTCTTAAAGAACTCCGAGACAGCAGAGTTCCTGGATGTGTGCTTTGAGTGCTCTGCACCTGAGCAGCTCTGACATCTGATGCCTTGGACTGGCTAGTGCTACGGTTGGTCATAGAGGATGTTGTGCCTCATGTTTGTTGTGCCTCCTCCTCCTCACTTGACTCTTCTGTTCGATCAGGCACCCAGGTGGAGTCAGTGACCTCATCATCATTGTCATCATCACCCCCTATCTCCTCGTCACTGGAGCCAACTTGGCAGTATGCTGCAGGTGCTGGCGCAACATGAGTGCCAGTTATTTGCGTGTCATCACTGGCACCCCCTTCCTCTAGGTTGATTATACTCCCTTCCTCAACCTCAGAGATTGAATCAGAGCACTGTACTTGCTGCACATCCTCAAGCAGCATGTCACTGTCATTGTAGTCAAACAATTCAGCTGACTCCTCCATGTGTGATAGCGAGGCTACAGCAGGAGTAGCTGTGGACATGGAGGCTGCATTAGATGCTTTGGCAGCTGAGGTGGACTGTAAAGCACTACAAGCCTGGCTGGCAGAGGATGAGGAGGATGAGGATGGCCTGGTTAGCCAATCCACCAAATCCTCTGTTTGTTGCTGCTGCTTAAGACGGCCAGCACCAGTTAGAAAGGACAAGCGTGCCCCTGCAGAGGATGCACCACGTCCACCACGACCAGAGGCACAGCCTCCCGACACAGAGGCTGCTTGCCCTCTTATCTGTGTCTGGGAGTGTCTGCCTGTCCTTTTTGGTCTTTCTGACATAGTGAGTGATATATAGATTAATATATACAGAACTCTGATTCAACTCTGGTATAAAGATTAAAGATATAGAAATCAAAAAGTTAGTAAAGTTCCTCCTTCACTGCTGCCAATCCACAGAGATCACCACAAGTCTCTTCCAATAGAAAAACGAAAAACGATATATGTATTGGACGGCACGTCTTATTGTATCATATTTTTTACCGTTGTCGACCACTTTGAATCGTATTCTCCTTCTTCCTTTAATTCACCACAGACCTGAAATAATGAGGGGTGGTAGGCGGCCTAGGTAGCCAGTAAAACCGGTGGACGGTTCGTGGACCAATTGGAAGATTAACATCGGGAGGTCTGGGTCTTTGAGACCAAGGTTTATATGCACATTTTGTATGTGCCCTACAGAATGTGAGTTTGTTCTTTGATTTTAAATAAATTTATTTGTGTTTTAAAAATGCTACACCATATACCACCTCATTATTTCAGGTCTGTGGTGGATTAAAGGAAGAAGGAGAATACGATTCAAAGTGGTCGACAACGTTAAAAAATATGATACAATAAGACGCGCCATCCAATACGTATATCGTTTTTCATTTTTAAAGATTAAAGATTTCCAGAACTCTTGTATAACTCAGTGAGACACCCTGATAGCTGGCAGCCAGTGACAAGACACAGATTACAATTCCCAGAAACCTCCTATAAATCAGTGAGACCCCCTGATGGGTGGCAGTGACAAGACACAGATTACAAATCTCAGAAACCTCCTATAAATCAGTGAGACCCCCTGATGGGTGGCAGTGACAAGACACAAATTACATTTCGCAGAAATCTGCTACAAGTTAGTGAGACCCCCTGATAGGACCCCCTGATAGCTGGCAACAGTGACAAGACACAGATTACAATTTACAGAAATCTGATAGAAGTATGTGGGACCCCCTGATAGCTGACAGTGAGAAGACACAGATTACAAGTCTCAGAAACCTCCTATAAATCAGTGAGACCCCCTGATGGGTGGCAGTGACAAGACACAGTTTAGAACAATTCCCAAATATTTTGTAGAAATTACTGACGCCCAAATACTGCGTGGTACTTGCTGTGACAAGACACAGATCACCTCAATTCCCAAATATTTTGTAGAAATTACTGACGCCCAAAATACTGCGCGGCACTGGCAGTGACAAGACACAGATCACCTCAATTCCCAAATATTTTGTAGAAATTACTGATGCCCAAAATACTGTGTGGCACTGGCAGTGACAAGACACAGATCACCTCAATTCCCAAATATTTTGTAGAAATTACTGAGCCCCCAAAATAGTTGCTGGGAGTGAGAACACAAAGATTACAACAATTCCCAGATATTTGGTAGAAATGAGACCCCCCAGTAGAAGAGACCCCCCCCCAGTAGCTGGTGGCAGACTGGCAGTAAGAACACACACTAACACAAGATCAATCTCCTCTGAAATCTCCTCTCAAACACGTGCAAAAGCACTGTGTGAAGCCTTATATAGTGTGCTGCGGGACTTAGCTCGGTGAGCCCATGATTGGGCAAAATTTGCCCGATCAGGACTCTGAGCTGTGATTGGCATAGTCTTTAACCTGTCTTGCACCTGACCTGTGGTCAGGTGCAAGGCTGTAGCCAATTACAAGCTTCAGGCCAGTGGAAAAGTGCATTGTGGTCCATTGTGGTGCATTGTGGGCGAACATGCGGCGAACAGGCGGAAATGTTCGTAGTTCGCGAACATGCGAACAGGCTATGTTTGATGCAAACTCCGAACCGATCGAACCGAGCAGCTCATCCCTACTCATAATCCTACCATATTTTTGCCCTCTCTTGTCTCTTAACCCACTGAGATATCATAAAGGAATTGTTACATTCCTCAATAGCATGCACATATGTTAGTAATTTTGCTATGTTTCTCACTGGAATGAAATCATATTTCAAAACGATTTTGGAAGACCATTCTTCCTTTCATGCTGGCTTATGAAGGGTCCAAAGATTCACATGAATAGGAATGGATTACAAATATATGTTTTAACAGGTACACACTAGAGATGTGCGTTTAGTTTCAGTCCGAATCAAAATTCAGATGAAATTTACCAATTCGTATTTTGGAAGCACTTCCGAAATACGTATCGGTTCCATCCTGAACGGTTTGGAATGAAAACTAAACCGTATAAAACAAATTGATTTCGTTTTTATGGATTAATTTGTTATACTGTTTCACTTAGACTCGGCACAATGTCCCTGTCCATTGGCTGTGGTGCTGAATCTGTTGTATTCAGCTCCACATGCCATGAAACCGAATCCCATGTTTCAATGTAAAAAATATTTCCTGTTTCTATTAAATATTTATTCAACCACTTATTCTTTTCACTTGCAGCAAAAGTCTATTTATTTTTTAGGATTTGTCGGGATATTTTGATGAAATGTTTGGATTCCTCTTTTATTTTAAAATAACGAGGCTTTTTTTCTTTGGCAAATGCAGATTTTTTTTTCTTCAGTATGGCTGCGTTTAGCGGGGGCCGTCTTTGGTGTTGAAACCTTGTTCAGTTCCAAGGACAGCAGCCCCTCGGTGCTCCAGAGCCCCACAGAGCTGCTATCTGTGGTGCTGAAACCTATTCAGTACCAAGAACAGCAGCCCTGTGGGGCTGGATCTGCTATCCATGGTGTTGAACAGGTTTTAGCACCAAGAATAGTAGCTTCGCAGGGCTCTGGAGTCACGCAGGGCTGCTGTCCTTGGTGTTGAATAGGTTTCAGCACCAAAGCCAAGGGAATTACATATATTTTTTTGTATTACCCTAATTTAAGTGATTAATTCATCGGTTTCATATTCTGAAATAACTAAAAACAAAACAGCGAATCAATCCGAAACACAAATTAACAAATAAAAACAAAATACGAATCGATCCGAAATACGATTTACCAATCGTCCGAACTCGATGCGTGCGATATAAGAATCACGGTAACATAACTGGCCCGTTCTCCTAGCCAGGCCCACTGGTGCTGAGAGCTCTTTTCAGCCCTTATGGTTTTTAGGGTTAATCTGTTTGGCTCTCTGCTCTTGGAGTCTTAACGTCTGACCAGACCTGTGGTCACGTGACCTGCCCTACCCTATTTAATGGCTATCAGTGCACTTGTTCCCTGACCCAGTATAGATCTTCCTTGCTGTGTTCCTGAATTCTGTATTTTTGATATCCTGATTTATGACTCCTGACTTCGTATCCTGACTATTCTTGTATTTAATCTCTGGTACCGTATATTTACTTCCTGGTTTATGACTCCTAGCTTTATATCTTGACTATTCTCTTGCTTGATTCCATTTGTGTTTTGTCTGTGTGGTATTCAGGATTCTGGTTTATGTTTGAACCCACACTAAAGTCTCTGTCGTTTGTTTATCTGGTGTGAGTCCTAATCGTAGGAATCCAGTTTTGTTGTATGTCCCTGCTGGTTGCAGCTCTAACCTCAAGTTCTATATGTGAGTCCTGCCCTGCATGTTACTGAATATATTTCTGTCAAGTCTGTTTTTCTGGTTTATGTGTGTATCTAGTGCAGCAGCTCATTGTTCTAGTTTATAGAGACCACTTCAAGGATCTCTTTCTTGTTCAGTTGTTGCTAGATATTCCTTCCTGTCAAGTCTAGTTGAACCCTGTTGTTTCATTGTATATATTTTCCCACCCTGTACTCTGTATAATCAGAAGGCCATTCAAGGACCTTACCCCAGTGCAGGGCGTTCCTCGTGTGTGCATACTGTCTTGTCTGGTTCTGTTGCATCCTGTGTCCAGGGTTCTGCATAATGCAGAAAGACACATACCTGCCTAAAGGGCTTAATAAACCCAGCAGCAAGGACCCCCCTTTGGCTCCTGAGGGTAGCCACCGTAACAATAACGAATGCACTGAAACAAATTGAAAAACTGATTAAATCGAAACGAAACAAAGTTTTTCGTTGTGTACATGTCTAGTACACACCATTTGCATGCTTAATTACTCCCGATATCTGAATTTTTTAACTAATTGGTTTTCATATTCATTTGATTTATTTGGGATCTAAGGCTCCCAGTTTTTAACACTTACAGGTTTTTCCCTTAAGCACTGGTGTTTGATAACATTGCATACACTGGCAAAAATCGCCAACCTTACAATGCCAACAAACACCAGCGTTTCTCACATCTAAAATCCCAACAGCAACAGGAGTATTTTACAGTAAAGCTTCTTCTTTTGCTGTATGAATTTAAATTTTGAGAAATGATAGCAATTGTCAGTACTGCAATACAGGAAATTTTAGTAAGTATCTGCAATGCCGAAGAACACCCTGGTTAGTGGACAACCCCATTAGTACTTATAAATACACCTTTTGTCCTCTAGGATAATAGACAATGAAAGATTCAGTAACAGAATATTGGCCTATTCCAGCCAGGCCAGTATTATTAACTGTGAGCTTTTATGTATTAAAAGCAAGCTGTTAAGTGAGCTGTTAAATATAACGCCCCCACTCCTGTCTTATTCCACAACTTTTTCTTGTGTTTCGACTGTTGCAGATACCTACTGTATATTAACTCTTCCTATACCTTGTACACTTTGTGTAGGAAGTACTAATATTATGAAAAAAAGAATAAACATTTTAAATTTACCCCTCAACCAACGAAAAAGAGGACTCCACAAATGGTTACCTCTTCTTGATGCAAACAGGACACCAAGAACAAATAGCGCTTCTTAACAGACAGCAACAGAGTGTAATACGGAGCCATGAATGGTTAATGACTCATGTTGTCAACTCTATTCGCTTTTTGTAGCTCCCTATTACTAGCTTTTTTAGAATAGAACGCTTTACATTTAAACCCTTAGTATATGCATGCATTGACTTTCAGACTTCTACTGTCAAGAGAAAGAAGTTGGCACTTGTTTTCATCCAGAAAAGTGTCTTTTATTTACAGATGGTGAGGTGTACTGGCTCAGCAGTGAAGGGGTTAAAAAGCAAAAACATGTAAAAATTGGGTATTTCTACTCTCAGGACAAAATTACAAAACTATTTAGCCAGGGTCTTTTTTGGCAGCTGTAGATTTTGGGGCTTAAATTTCGAAAAAGTGTGTTTTTTCCATTTTTTCATCATATTTCATATTTTGTTATAGTAAATTATACGATATGATGGAAATAATGGTATCTTTAGAAAGTCCATTTAATGGCAGGAAAAACGGTATATAATATGTGTGGGTTGCATAAACGAGTAAGAGGAAAATTTGACCTAAACACAAACAGCGCAGAATCATAAAACAGCAGCAGGCACTAAAGGACAGAATTTTGTAAAACTTTCCGGTCACTAAGGGGTTAAAGACACGCTCCAGGACTGACTGAGCATCAAGGGAAGGGGTATAACTACATCTCACCTGGCCCTAGGGAAATAATTTGCTTTGCATCCCTTCCCTCCCCGCTTTTCTACTTTCAACTCTTACCCCAGACACTTGCCACGCGCACACACACACACACACACACACAATAAAGTAATATATATATATACATCCACACAAATGTCCTCAGCGGGCAGCAGGAGATGTTCTCTGTGATTGTAAATCATATCTGCTCTCCTCTGTCAGATATCAAACTGTCTGCAAGAGAACATCACTACACAGGGCGAGTCTGCCAGGCCCCTCAGATGGACTGGAGCAGTCATGTTTGTGACCCCTGTAAGCAGGGGTCAGGTCCTGGGAAAAAAAGGGAGGGAACTCACCCAAGAATTCCACAAACTCCTCTACCCGAAGAGAAAAAAAAATTATAAAAAAAAAAAAAAAAAAAAAAATATATATATATATATATATATATATACACACACACCCCCGAGAATCATGTTTAACCAGGCACAGACCCCCCAGAATTGAACATAGCCAGGCACAGACCTCTAGAATTGAATATACCCAGGCACATACCCCCCCAGAATTGAATATAGCCAGGCACAGACCTCCAGAATTAATTATAACCAGGCACAGACCCCAGATTTAATTATAGCCAGGCACAGACACCCAGAATGAATTATAACCAGGCACAGACCTCCAGAATTAATTATAACCAGGCACATGCCCTCAGAATTAATCATAACTAGGCACAGACCCCCAGAATTAATCATAACCAGGCACAGACCCCCAGAATTAATCATAACCAGGCACAGACCCCCAGAATTAATCATAACCAGGCACAGACCCTCCAGAATTAATTATAGCCAGGCACAGACCCCCAGAATTAATTATAACCAGGCACATGCCCCCCAGAATTAATTATAGCTAGACACATGCCCTCAGAATTAATTATAGCCAGGCACAAACCCCCAGAATTAATTATAACCAGGCACATGCCCCCAGAATTAATTATAGTCAGGCAGGGACCCCCAGAATTAATTATAGCCAGGCAGGGACCCCAGAATTAATTATAGCCAGACACATGCCCCCAGAATTAATTATAGCCAGACACAGGCCCCCAGAATTAATTACAGCCAGACACAGGCCCCCAGAATTCTACTTACCTAGGACCGCGTGTTCCTCTGAGCAGCTCAGGAGTGCTCCTGCACGCGGCCGCCACCTCAGCCCTCTGAAGGCTGGGACACTCTCTTGCGAGATCTCACGAGATCTCAGCGGTAGGCCGCATCCCAGCCTTTAGAGGACTGAGGAGGCGGCCGCGCTAGGAGGGATCACGGCACACGCAGCGCTCGGGGGAACGCGGCCAGTCGAGCGGCTGCTAGCGGAATGCTGTTAATGCATTACGCTAGCAGCCCCGGCTGCCCACAACGGGAACCTGCATTCCCGCAACATTCCCGCTGCAGGAGAAGTGCGGGAACGCCATTCCTGCACGTTCCCGTGTGTTCCCTCTGGACTCAAGCCCTGCCTGTAAGTATGTCCCTAAATCAAGGCCAGCCAACATTAAATGGTTTGACTCGTATATTGGATCCTCCCCTATTTTGTAAGTGCCATTTTCCTCTCCTTTCTTTTCAATTGTACTTTTAAGAGAACAGTGAGCAGTGAGAATATTTAAATTTGATTGCATTAAACAGATTTGTTAATTTAACAGGTAAATTATCACTTACCGGGTGAGGTATATAACCAATAAACGAAGAGCAGATAATAACTGATCCGCCTCTGTATATGTGTAAAAATATGGTATTGTTTAGATGCAAAAAAAACAAAACAAACCTCTTTCTAGGAAATAAGCAATTCAACATAAACATGCTAATTACATTTACTGTTAAGTTACTATATTATTAAATAAACTTTTCCACTTTTTTTCCTTCATCAGTAAAAAAAATATATATACTGTACATATAATATATATATATATATATATATATATACAGTCAGGTCCAGAAATATTGGGACATCGACACAATTCTAACATCTTTGGCTCTATACACCAACACAATGGAGTTGGAATGAAACAAACACAATGTGCTTTAACTGCAGACTGTCATCTTTAATTTGAGGGTATGTACATCCAACTCAGGTGAACGGTGTAGGATTTACAGCAGTTTGCAGATGTGCCTCCCACTTGTTAAGGGACCAAAAGTAATGGGACAGAATAATAATCATAAATCAAACTTTCCCTTCTTAATGCTTGGTTGCAAATCCTTTGCAGTCAATCACAGCCTGAAGTCTGGAATGCATAGACATCACCAGACGTTGGGTTTCATCCCTGGTGATGCTCTGCCAGGCCTCTACTGCAACTGTCTTCAGTTCCTGATTGTTCTTGGGGCATTTTCCCTTCAGTTTTGTCTTCAGCAAGTGAAATGCATGCTCAATGGGATTCAGGTCCGGTGATTGACATGGCCATTGCATAACATTCCACTTCTGTCCCTTCAAAAACTCTTTGATTGCTTTTGCAGTATGCTTTGAGTCATTGTCCATCTGCACCATGAAGCGCCGTCCAATGAGTTCTGCAGCATTTGGCTGAATGTGAGCAGATAATATTGCCCGAAACACTTCAAAATTCATCCTGCTGCTTTTGTCAGCAGTCGCATCATCAATAAATACAAGAGAACCAATTCCATTGGCAGCCATACATGCCTACCCCATGACACTACCACCACCATGCTTAACTGATGAGGTGGTATGCTTAGGATCATGAGCAGTTTCTTTCCTTCTCCATACTCTTCTCTTCCCATCACTCTGGTACAAGTAGATCTTGGTCTCATCTGTCCATAGGATCTTGTTCCAGAAATGTGAAGGCTTTGTTAGGTGTTGTTTGGCAAACTCTAATCTGGCCTTCCTGTTTGTAAGACTCACCAATGGTTTACATCTTGTGGTGAACCCTCTATATTTACTCTAGTGAAGTCTTCTCTTTATTTTTGACTTTGACACACATACACCTACCTCCTGGAGAGTGTTCTTGATCTGGCCAACTGTTGTGAAGAGTGTTTTCTTCATCAGGGAAATAATTCTTCATTCATTCACCACAGTTGTTTTCCGTGGTCTCCCGGATCTTTTGGTGTTGCCGAGTTCCTTCTTTTTGAGAACGTTCCAAACAGTTGTTTTGGCCATGCCTAATGTTCTTGCTATCTCTCTGATGGGTTTGTTTGGTTTCTTCAGCCTAATGATGGCTTGCTTCACTGATAGTGAAGGCTCTTTGGATCTCATCTTGAGAGTTGACAGCAATAGATTCCAAATGCAAATAGCACACTTGAAATTAACTCTGGGCCTTTTATCTGCACATTGTTATTGGGGTAATGAGGGACTATAACACACCTGGCCATGGAACAGCTGAGAAGCCAATTGTCCCATTACTTTTGGTCCCTTAACAAGTGGGAGGCACATCTGCAAACTGCTGTAAGTCATACACCGTTCACCTGAGTTGGATGTACATACCCTCAAATTAAAGCTGACAGTCTGCAGTTAAAGCACATTGTGTTTGTTTCTTTCCAACTCCATTGTGGTGGTGTATAGAGCCAAATATGTTAGAATTGTGTCGATGTCCCAATATTTCTGGACCTGACTATATATATATATATACACTGAACAAATACACCATGGAACTTCGGAAGACTTGTCGGATGAATATATTCACAAACAAATTACTCCTTCAATGTTTCATACCCAAAAAATTATTTTCATCAACACACTGCCGGTATTATTTAGCATCTCTCTAAGACTATGAACCGAGCCACTAACTTAGCAAGTCATTCATAACAGAGCCGATCTGAAGGAACCACACCTGGTTAATGGCTAATACCATCTTTTACATGTGTGACTCTCTATTACTGATTCAGCCAGAATAAGGGCTGAGGTGTGTGATTCCCGGTGTCTGATTTCATGCTTGAATTGAAGTGGAAATAGGCTGGAAGATGGCCGCCATTATAAGCCAGGCGGCCATCTTGTTCAGAATATTGGTTCACTTGAAAATAACTAGGCAAGTTTTAGTTGAAACTAGAATAAGGCATACGTAGAAATTTAGGAATGTGTTAGATTAGCAGAAAAAGTAATTAGACGTTTGAGAAAGGTCTAGGCTGTTCCTGGCACGGAAGGACAGAAAGAGGAGTAGATATGCCAAGGTCGTTGAGGCCCGCTGAGAGACAAAGGAGTATAGAGATCAGACCAGGTGTTAACTGCAACAAATGATCGCAGGCGCTAGGGAGGAGGGCGCAGCCTGGGATAGGAGAAGCAACTAATTATGATTTACTGAGATTAACATAAAGTTTGCCAATTTACGGCCAATTAATGGAATGTCTTTGTATTAGGTTAAGGGAGGTATTAACCCACGTGGGGTGGGAGAGTGTCATCGGGAGGTGGGCTAATTGGGATGTACCTAATTATGTATTTGGGGTATAAAACCTCATGTCGCTGTGTAATCGATGCTCAGTCTTTGCGATTCATTCCTGTCTGAGCATTCTCTGACGTCACAATAAAGTTTGCCTTTCCTGAAGAGACTCGTGTTCAGACAATCTTTGCTCGTGTCCAGTCCGGCCTCGTCCCGAGTGAACCAAGTGGATTCCGGTAACAGAATTACAACCTCTACTTTGAAGCCCTTTTCACATAAGATTGAAATCGTTTTGAAAACTGGGATACTGGGTCAATACCCTTGCACTAGAATCACTCATTTTTTTTAACTATTACTATGATTTCTATGGATGTACAATTTTGTTTTTGTTTATATTTTCTAAGGATATCCTTTGACTGTCTCCATTGCCTTCATATAAAGATTCCTAATAGTATGCAATAGGATGCAATACTAAATCAGTCCAGATCAAAGGGCACATATTTACAAAATCCTTAAAATGTTTAGTGTTGGTATACACATTCCATAGATATTCATGCATTGAAGGAACAAAGGCAAAACAAGCATAATAGTGCCGGTTCTCTGGTCTACTTACTGAGATAGCAAAAAGTAAGGAAGTATGATGTAAGGACAGAGGAGGGGGGACCTCATTATCGCAGAGATCGAAGAAAGGGGGAAGCCTTCCTATATAGTGTGTATAAAGTGTTCAGGAGCAATCCATCACAAATGTAGGTATAGATTATCACCAAGTTCAAAACAGGCACCCATCATCAAACCTCTAATACCTGCTTTGCTCAGAATCCCATGTACCCCAATTACCATTTTAAATATTAAGTGAGGAAAATTCTTTGAGAATTGAGGACTTTAGTAGCTGAGCATTATGAGGGACACTAGACCATATACTAAATATTTTATTCAATACTAGTGCAATTAACAATCACCTTCTAGTATGTCTGCTAATGGTAATCATAGACAAAAAAGATAAAAGGTAAATTTATTCTCTTCCCTACCAAGTGATTTTCAAAAATAAACATTGTCAGCAACCAGTGTTTTTTTAAAAATATATATATTTTTATGAATTATGCAGTAAGAAATATTTGGGCATATTGCCAATGTATTTCTTACTGTAATAACATATTTGGCCAGAAGATGGTAGCTACAATTGCTACTCCTGGTCCCTGCATCTTTTCCTGAATGTCCGATGTCAGGACATTCAGTCAGCTGATTGGATACGGTACAGTTCTAGCTCTTTGGGCATTATGCTACATGGCTAAAACTTTGGGGGGCTTCTTCTGCAGTCCAAAAGCAAACAAATTTCATTTTCAGTAAACAAATTTAATTTGCTTTTGGGCCGCAGTGCTGCAGATCGAAATATCTCGATATTAGGCACCGGATGGTACCTTTTGAAGCTAGATATATCTCAATATCGGTAGTGAAGGGGTTAATTACTTATACCCTCATCAAAGTGATCAAAACACAATTCAAAGCTAAATATGAAAATATTATTTTGCACTCCTGTGTGCTAGCAGCATATAACTTTGGTGCCTCCTTGTAATAAGCATTTTGATTTGGTAATGACCATCAAGCTAAAGTGTTTCAGTACCTTTTATAATTCTTTTTTTTTTTTAAGAAAGGATTTTACCAGGAAGGATACATTGAGATTTCTCTCGCTTTTAAGTATGTCCTGGGTGGCGAGTATATACCGTTAGGTGTCTTGCCCAAGGACACTTACTGGAGAGGTTGCTCCCTGGAACCCATGACTCCACAGTCTCTCTACATGCAGAGCAGTGATGTTACTTCTACTCCACGCAGCAAGTACCTGTATAATTCACACTTGTTATGCTGACATACCAATGTATAAATACAATACAATTGTATTTTATCTTTTTCCAAACAAGAAAAATAAATACTACTACTACTAGTAATAATAAAAGGTAATAAACAGTTATACACATCTATTTTGAAATACTCACCCTTGTTTCTGCATATGAGGTACTGCAAGTTTTACCATAAGGAAGGTTGAAATTACATTGACATGGAATACCTAGTTATAAAACAAATGGAGAAAAAATATACTATAGTGTGAAAGTAATTTTATGTATTCTATCCCAAATCACATGTGTGGATACATGCTTTGATAAGACTTCTAAAAACCTAAAAAGAATATATTTTCAAAAAGTACATTTACATTAAAGTATGTTCAAGTATCTGACCAACCTATACTTCCTCTCCTCATATCTCTTTCTATTGCAGTTTTCTGGCCCTATTCAAACCTTGGGCTCGATATTAATTAATATTTATAGAATTATTTTTTTATATTATTTTTAATAATAATATATTTCACACTTTTTCTTTGTACAGGGTTCGAGGCTGGCTAGATTTGTGTAGCTCCTCCTGATGGGGTTGAGCACGCAACAATTTTTGTTATTATAGAAAACATATTGGCGCATAGCAGCTGATATTGTTTTCAAATTATTAACCACAACTGAAATATTATTCTGTTTTGATAAAAAACAGGCCAGTCACATGCCTCTTGTTTCTGGACCTTTCCCCGCCCCCTCTGCCCCTCCCCTCCTCTCTTTTGTCAGGGTCGTTTTGTTGTATGACTCAGTTTATGTCTCCCTTTTGCTACCTCAGCCGAGGCCTTTACTGTCATTTTCTGCTGTTCTTGACCATTGCTTTTTATTTTGTTTTTTGTTATTAGGCTGAGCATTTTTTTTTTTTGAGAAAGGATTTTACCAGGAAGGATACATTAAGATTTCTCTTGTTTTCAAGTATGTCCTGGGTGGCGAGTGTGTACCGTTAGGTGTCTTGCCAAGGACACTTACTGGAGAGGTTGCTTGCTGGGATTGAACCCATGACTCCACAGGCTCTCTCCATGCAGAGCAGTGACATTACCTCTACTCCACCCAGCCGGTTTTTGCTTCTATTATGCCGGCCCTGCATGGCCATTCCCATGTTTGACTTTTTGAGTCTTATAAGATTCTATATATAAAGAATTTAAAACAAAAAATTGGCCCGTAATTACGCTGAAAAGATTATTTGTAGCTGCTACTGCAACATAATAATGGAATGCAATACATAGTGTGTATTCTTTTTAAATGTTGGTATAATGTGTCTTTTATTTTTGCCTAATTTATGTTATTAATGCAATAACCCTTTCACTACCAAGTGATTTTACAAAAAAACATTGTCAGAAACCAGTGTTTTTTTTCGTAAAATCATTTTTATTTAATTACATAGTTACATAGTTACATAGTTATATAGGCTGAAAAAAGACATGCGTCCATCGGGTTCAGTCTCTCCCACATAACCTACTGCTGTTGATCCAAAAGAAGGCAAAAAACCCAGTCTGAATGCTTGCCAATATGCAACATACTGGGAAAAAATTCCTTCTTGACCCCAGAATGGCAGTCAGATTTCTCCTTGGATCAAGAAGCTTTTACCCACATATTAAATATTATAACCTTAATATTCTGTGTCTGCAGGAAGTCATCCAGTTTTTTTAAAAGTCTGTACAGACTCTGACCCAACCACCTCAACAGGCAGAGAATTCCACAGCTTTATTGTTCTCACCGTAAAATAACCCTGTCACGGAAGGGACATAGGGGCTCTGCGCAGCGAGACCCAGGACTCAAACCCAAGACATTTTTAAAAGGACCTTGTGTTCCTTTGAACGTTTGCAGTGTGCGTTTCAATGTATGAACAGTTTATTTTCCTTGCTAGATGTGGTTTTACTTGATGTGCTGTATTAAGATGTACCCTGTGTGATTTTAAATATACTTTACATCGTTTGGTTTTAGTTTAATTTAGTTTAGTGAAATTACATAGCTTTGGTTTTAAAATACTATATTCCTGTAGGTAAATGTGTCTTTGTGTATACAGTAAACAAGCTTTGCTGCTGTGTAAATTATGCGTCAGGGATTTTCCCCATTATCTAAGTACATGTTTAATTTAAGGGATCTCTGATAGAGTGTGTGTTTAATCTGATGTGCTGGAACAATAGATGTGCAAATGTTATGTGGACTGAAGGCTAAGAGAATGTGAAGAATGTTGTTTGTTTAATAACTGCCATACCTCATTGTATGGATAGGCTCCTAATTAGTATGGGTATGCAAATTATGACTGTTGTACTGGAGCATAAATAGTGGCGTTGTTCATTAAAGGATTCAGATCATCTGAGTGTTTGAAACATACAGCTCTGCCTGGTGTTGTCACTTCACGTCGGCTATATCTCACCACTACCAGGAACGGGTCACTCTAACTCCGCAGCAGAACCTCGATTCGCCGCGCCGTTGCGCCACCTTGAATTGGTACCTGGGATACCGCAACCACCCCGAATCGGGACCTCGACGCAGCGCCGTGCCTGCATCTTCAAGGAGACTCTACCGAACCGCGGTTCGCCACGCAGACCGTCTCCAGCCTTTCAATGGTCAGTAGATCCGCTGCTCGAGACGCCGAGTGCCGTGCCACTCGGTAGTCGGGCGGATTTCCACCGTGGGTGCCCCATCTACTCTACAGATCTCCACCGCCACGTGGTCTTCTACCCAAGCCGCTCGAGACGCCGGGTGCCGTGCCACTCGGTAGTCGGGCTTGGCAACACCAAAGAGGGGGTCAGATAGAGCAGGACCGCAGGCGGATACTCCATTCCGTCATACTGGTGGCAGCGGTGGGATCAGCTCTCTGCAGCCCCTAGGAGACCTACGCCATGGTGGTGTACACCCACTACAACCGGGACACCCTGCGTGGGATGTTGGAGAACCGGGGAGGAACGCCGGGTAATAAGAACCGGAAAACCCTGATTAAGGAGCTGACCAGGATGGATCGGCACAGGGCGACGACACCCGTCCCCAGCCCTGTCCACGCAGAGGTGGAGGAAGATGCTGGCCTCAGAGAGGTGCGGCGTCGGATTGCCCTGCTCGGAGATGCCCCAGCGGCGGCGGACAGATACGAAGTGATTCGGGAGGTTTACCGTGAAGTCGAGCAAGAAAAGGACCGCCAGCACGAGCTGCGGTTGGCAGAGCTCCGCGGAGCAGAGCCGGAATATTTTAACCCCGAACCCTACCCCGTGGAACCCTGGGTCGAGGCTTACAGCTCGACTGGAGCTTCACCCTGGGAATCTGCAACCCCCAGTGATTACCCTTTCGGGACTTACAGCTCGCCTGGAGCCTGTATTGGGGACATCACACATCCCAGCGACCCTCGGATGGAGACTTACAGCTCACCTGGAGCTGCATCTGAGGACGCCACATTCCCCGTCGAGGAGCGGTGCTCCTGTGCCGGCACCTTCGCTGACATAGAGGTTGTGTTTGCAAGAAGGCTGCAGGAGGGCCTAGATCGGGACCAGAGGTCCACAGAGGAACTTTGGTACGAGGCCCTGAACCATGAGAGGGACTGCCATGGTGTGTACGTTCCCTCCGACGCTGTCATTCACCGGGTGCAGTACGATGTGCGAGCAGCGTTCCTGCAAGGTCGGGCCCCAGAGGAGTGGGAGGCCGAGCTCCAGAGTCTGGTGCAACAGGAGATCGCACTGGACGCCGCCTACCGCGCGCTCCGGTGGCTAACTGCCCCTCCGACAATGCGCCCTATTGATGGCACCTCCACCGCAGGGCCCCGCTACGGAGGCACGGGGCTGCTCTACGAGAGCATGGCCGCAGACCCCGAGTTCGGAGAAGAGACCGAAGAGCGATTGGAGGAGATTCTGGAGCGACGAGAACTGGAGCTCCCGTCCGACATCAGGGACTCGGTGTTTGAGGAACTGGAGTCCCTAGCAGAGCGAGAGTGGGAGCTCGAGGTGGCCTACCGAAGATTGTTGGACGGCGTTCCGCAGTCGAGCCTGAGCTCCCCGTGCTGGGACGGGCCGGCGGAAGAAGTTGACAGTCCCCAGGTCTGGGACTTATGGGAGGCCGAGGTGGTCCCATGGGTACCCGTGGGGGTCCCAGCAGAGGAAGTTATTCCCTTCACCCCGCAAGCGGACAGGGTGGCCGAGGCCACGGGTCCAGCGGGGGAGATGGCAACGGGGCAGAGCGCTGCTGGCCTCTGCCCACCCCCAGTCGCAACGAGGGTCGTCCCCCAACTGGCAGAAGAGCTGGCCACGGGGCAGAGCGCCGCTGGCCTCTGCCCACTACCCACGGTCTGCCAGGAGGAGCAGATGGATGGTTCCCCCGGGCTGGGCGGTGAGCAGCCACGGATTGCCCCGGGGGGTGAAGAAACCATCCTCCTGCGAGGTGATCCTCACCCAGCAGGGAAAGTTATCCCCTTCACCCTGCAAGCGGACAGGGTGGCCGAGGCCACGGGTCCAGCGGGGGAGATGGCAACGGGGCAGAGCGCTGCTGGCCTCTGCCCACCCCCAGTCGCAACGAGAGTCGTCCCCCAACCAGCAGAAGAGCTGGCCACGGGCAGAGCGCCGCTGGCCTCTGCCCACTGCCCACGGTCTGCCAGGAGGAGCGGACGGATGGTTCCCCCGGGCGGGGCTGTGAGCAGCCCTTGATGGTCCCGGGGGGTGAAGAAACCATCCTCTTGCAAGGGGATCCTCACTCGGCAGAAACGATTACCCCTTTCACCCCGCAAGCGGACAGGGTGGCCGAGGCCACGGGTCCAGCGGAGGAGCTGGCAACGGGGCCGAGTGCCGATGGCCCCTGCCCACTGCCCACAGTCTGCCAGGAGGAGCAGACAGATGGTTCCCCCGGGCTGGGTTGTTCGCAGCCATTGACCGCCCTGGGGATGGAAGAAGCCACCCTCCTGCAAGGAGACCCCCACCCAGCCGAAGAGCTGGCCACGGGGCAGAGTGCCGCTGGCCTCTGCCCATCTCCCACCCTCTGCCCCGAGGAGCAGAAAGGGGATACCCTCGCGCTGCTGATCCCGCAGCCCTTGACCCCATCTAACCCCCTGGACTTTGTTCCGGTACCCACCTCCCCAGCAGAAGAGCTGGCAACGGGAGAGAGGGCCGCTGGCCTCTGCCCATCTCCACAACCCTTTGGCCCGGAGGCCCCATGCAGCCACTGTTTCCCCAACGGCTGACCAGGACACTCGGGGCGCGTGCACTTGGCACCCTTTTTCCCGGGTGCACGGTACCACTGGAGACGGCACAGGTGGTACCTCTCCCCAACCACGGGACACTTATTCTGGAGGGGGTACCCCAAAGGACTTACAACCTGCCAGCCACGGCCGCGAGCACCACTGGAGAAGCCTGGCGGCTCGCCTCTTGCCCACGGACTATGGGCCGCAGAGACTGAACCGACTCCCCCTATACGACCCGTGTGGGTCCAACCGGGCTCGTCGGACTTTGGAAAGGGGGAGGAGTGTCACGGAAGGGACATAGGGGCTCTGCGCAGCGAGACCCAGGACTCAAACCCAAGACATTTTTAAAAGGACCTTGTGTTCCTTTGAACGTTTGCAGTGTGCGTTTCAATGTATGAACAGTTTATTTTCCTTGCTAGATGTGTTTTACTTGATGTGCTGTATTAAGATGTACCCTGTGTGATTTTAAATATACTTTACATCCTTTGGTTTTAGTTTAATTTAGTTTAGTGAAATGACATAGCTTTGGTTTTAAAATACTATATTCCTGTAGGTAAATGTGTCTTTGTGTATACAGTAAACAAGCTTTGCTGCTGTGTAAATTATGCGTCAGGGATTTTCCCCATTATCTAAGTACATGTTTAATTTAAGGGATCTCTGATAGAGTGTGTGTTTAATCTGATGTGCTGGAACAATAGATGTGCAAATGTTATGTGGACTGAAGGCTAAGAGAATGTGAAGAATGTTGATTGTAAATAACTGCCATACCTCATTGTATGGATAGGCTCCTAATTAGTATGGGTATGCAAATTATGACTGTTGTACTGGAGCATAAATAGTGGCGTTGTTCATTAAAGGATTCAGATCATCTGAGTGTTTGAAACATACAGCTCTGCCTGGTGTTGTCACTTCACGTCGGCTATATCTCACCACTACCCAGGAACGGGTCACTCTAACTCCGCAGCAGAACCTCGATTCGCCGCGCCGTTGCGCCACCTTGAATTGGTACCTCGGGATACCGCAACCACCCCGAATCGGGACCTCGACGCAGTGCCGTGCCTGCATCTTCAAGGAGACTCTACCGAACCGCGGTTCGCCACGCAGACCGTCTCCAGCCTTTCAATGGTCAGTAGATCCGCTGCCCAAGACGCCGAGTGCCGTGCCACTCGGTAGTCGGGCGGATTTCCACCGTGGGTGCCCCATCTACTCTCCAGATCTCCACCGCCACGTGGTCTTCTACCCAAGCCGCTCGAGACGCCGGGTGCCGTGCCACTCGGTAGTCGGGCTTGGCAACACCAAAGAGGGGGTCAGATAGAGCAGGACCGCAGGCGGATACTCCATTCCGTCATAAACCCTTCCTATGCTTTAAGCTAAATTTTCTTTCTTCCAGTCTAAATGGATGACCCCTTGTCCTATGTATAGTCCTGTTAATGAATAGGTTATCAGACAATGGTTGATAATGGCCCGTATATATTTATATAAGGTTATCAGATCCCCTCTAAGGCGCCTTTTCTCTAAACTAAACAGGTTTAAGCTTGTTAGTCTTTCCTCATAACTTAACCCTTCCATCCCCCTTATTAATTTAGTTGCCCGTCTCTGCACTTTTTCTAGCGATATAATATCTTTTTTAAGACAGGTGCCCAAAATTGCACGGCATATTCAAGGTGCGGCCTGACCATTGATTTATACAGAGGCAAAATTATGTTTCATCCCGTGAGTGAACTCCCCTTTTAATGCATGCCAATACTTTGCTGGCCTTGGCGGCTGCTGTTTGACATTGCACATTGTTACTTAGTTTGAAATCTATGATTATTCCCAAATCCTTCTCCTGCTTGGATTTCCCTAACTCCGTACCATTTAGGGTATAAATTGCTTGTGTGTTCTTCACTCCAAAGTGCATAACTTTGCATTTATCTAGATTAAATTTCATCTGCCATTTAAGTGCCCAGTCCCCCAATCTATCTAAATCCCTCTGCAGCGAAGTAACATCCTGCTCACATTGTATTACTTTTCCTAGCTTTGTGTCATCTGCAAACACTGATACATGACTTTCAATGCCTATCTCAAGGTCATTTATAAATAAATTGAATAGTATTGGTCCTATAACAGACC
Source organism: Leptobrachium leishanense (assembly GCA_009667805.1). NCBI lineage: Eukaryota > Metazoa > Chordata > Amphibia > Anura > Megophryidae > Leptobrachium > Leptobrachium leishanense. Next base: position 30,334 of record RXON01000090.1, on the reverse strand, counting down.
CCTGAGGGACACCACTTACCACTGGTGTCCATCTTGAAAATGTACCATTTATGACCACTCTCTGTACCCTATCTTTTAGCCAGTTTTCTATCCAAGAACAAGTATTTTCATCTAGACCATTTTTTCTTAATTTAAATAGTAACCTTTTGTGTGGAACTGTGTCGAAAGCTTTGGCAAAATCTAAGTAAATCACATCCACTGCGACCCCTGATCTATACTTCTACTTACTTCCTCATAGAACGTAATTAGGTTAGTCTGACATGATCTGTGTTTCATGAAACCATGCTGATTTTTGCCAATTACATTATACCTCCCAATAAATTCCTGAATATTATCCCTTAGTAACCCCTCAAATACTTTCCCAGCCACAGATGTTAAGCTCACAGGTCTATAATTCCCAGGCACAAATTTTAAACCTTTCTTAAATATAGGGACCACGTCAGCTTTTCTCCAATCCTCTGGTACTATTCCTGAAAGAAAAGAATCTTGAAAGATTAAGAACAGAGGTTTACATATTTCAACACATAGCTCTCTCAGTACTCGCGGGTGAATTCCATCTGGCCCTGGGGCTTTATTAACATTCACATTGTTTAATTTGTGTAAAACCTTGTCCTGAGTCAACCAGTCACTTTGTATTAGTAAGTTTTTTATCAATGAATTGCATGTCTCCTGTTATAGGTTTCTCTTTGACAAAAACTGAAGAAAAATAATCATTTAAAATTTCTGCTTTATCCTGATCTTCAGTTAATAATAACCCTGACTCAGATTTTAGTGAACCTACATTTTCACTCTTGGGTTTTTTAGAATTTATGTACCTAAAGAATCTTTTAGGGTTGGTCTTGCTCTCTTTGGCTATTTCTTTTTCATTTTCTAGTTTAGCCCATCTAATCGCATTTTTACATGCTTTATTGGCTGCCCTATATGCTTTATAGGATGCCTCAGATTTATCAAATTTAAAAGCTTTAAATGCCTTCTTTTTATTTTTCATTATATAATAATTATACAGTATTAAATAGCTATTACTGTAAATAACCTATTTAGACAGTAGATGACACCAGCTACAGCCAAATTGAGTTACAGAGGTTTGAGCTGCAGGTTTATTTTTTTTCTCCCTGCATCAGCTGCTGACTGCTTGTCACGTTTCCACACATTCCAGCCATGCCCCCGGTGGTGAAAGCGATCCGGGCCGGCTCTTGCCTTGTCTAGGCTGTCCCTTCCTCTTCTCCTGCTCCAGAAATTCCCATTGTCCAGCCTGGTCTGGGATCACCTAATCTGGTCCCTTTATAAAACAGCCTACACCTTTGCCAAGTGCTCATGCATATGAGCTGTTTCTATGCTGCTTAGCTCCCTGAGGTTTTGTCTGTTTATCTGCTTCCTGAGTTGGTATTGATTTCCACTATTTTGCCTTGTTTTCCTGTGTTCAGTTTATTTCTTGATTCCTTGGTCTGTCTGCCCCCTAGTTTCTTTGCCTGTTATATTTTGGTTTATCCTGTATTGTTTTGTTTTCTGTGATATTGATCTCCAGTGTACCAACCCCTGGATTGTCTGATATCCCTCTCTGGCTTCTGATCTCTGGATTCTGTATGCCTACCCATTCTGGTTACTAACTCTGGCTCTTGTTTCTGACTACATCTCTGATGTTGTCCCTTGTGTCCTGTCTCTGGTTCTGTGTGTCACCCAGTACTGAGGATTCCTTCCAGGGGCGTAACTACCAGGGGTGCAGAGGGTGCCACCGCACCTGGGCCCTTGAGTCCGGGGGGGCGCACACTCGCTGCCTGGGTCTGGGGGCTTGCCTATATTTTATAAATATAATTATTTTTTTAAATTTATTTTATACTTATGTGTGAGTTTTACTTTGGAGCTCTGTGATGCACTCATACACAGTGCACATTACTGTGAGTTTTCTTGCTGTGAAGCTCTGAAATACCTACATACACACTGCACATTACTGGGTCTTATTGCTGTGAAGCTCTTTGATACGTTCATACACATCGCATATTACTGTGGATCTCTGATACACTCATACACATTGCATTGAGTTAGTTTTATTTCTGTGGAGCTCTGTGATACGCTCATACAAACTGCACATTACTGTGTGGAGCTCTGTGATACGCTCATACACACCGCACATTGTTGTGAGTTAGTTTTATTTCTGTGGAGTTCTGTGATACACTCATACACACCACACATTACTGTTAGGTTTATTGCTTTGGAGCTCTGTGATAAACTCATACACACCGCACATTACTGGGAGATTTATTGCTGTGGAGCTCTGTGAGATACAAATAGTGCACATTACATTAAAAATGGGATGGACTGGCATGCCGAGGAGCTCTGCCGATATTTGTCTTTTACTGCTGACTTTATTTGCGACCCTCTCATCCAGCATTATATCTTTGCTGAGCCAAGACCCTTAGATACGCTGGGGCACCCTGAGTTGCAGTTTCCCGATCGTTTGCTGGTGTGTTTCTGCTCCAGAGGGTCTCGGGCCTAGTGCGGCCTACTCAGACCGGGGACTTTCCTGACACTCGGAGCGGAGGTGGTCGCGGGCCATGGGCGGATTACTTAGCCCTGGAGGATGGGTAAGAAGAACTTGAGACCGGGAGGAGAACCGGAGACCACTAGTCGGCGCCAGCAAGATATCAGGGAGTCGCTGGGAGGCAGATATACTGTGGCAGGTTCGACCACCTTACCCCCGGGCTTCATCTCCTCAGAGGATGACACGTGGTCCCTGGGACATGAGACTGCTGTGGACTGGCTGGATCAGACCCCCCGAGAGGGTGGCCGGGTGACGCTGGGCCCAGCTGCGAAGAAGCAGGCCCAGAAGAAAAGGAGGGCCCAGGCGGCGAGGTCCCAGGAGGCCCTTGAGACTCCCTACATGACTTCGCAGGGAGGCTCTGAGGAGGTCCTGCTCCTTGCTGGCGGGAACAATGTGTCGCCGCGGTCCCAGGGTCGTCTCTCCGAGTCACGTCTGGAGCAGCAGATGCCAGGGGCCTCTGGAATAATGGGGTCACCCTCGGGTAATGACTTAATTTTGGCTCCCCCTGATACTGATGTCACTTCTTTCGCAGTGACAGACAACGCGCGACCAATGAGAATGGGCGATTACCGAAGTTTTTTGACTGAGATTAGATCTACGTGGTCTGCTGCGCTGTCTGGGGTACGATCTGAAGTGGAGGAGCTACATTCCCAAGTAGTGGCGGTTCTGGAACAGAATGCAGATATGGTAGCGGAGCAATCTGTCCTTTCGTCTCAGGTGGGTGAACTGAGAGGTCAGGTTGACCTCCTGACTCGTACAGTGGAAACCCTTGAATCCAGACACCGCAGACGAAATATCTGGGTTTGGGGGGTCGCGGAGTCGGTACCCCTGTCGGAGCTACTCCCTTATGTGACTCGAGTGACACACCAGATATCTGGGCCTTCTGCCACCGAGACAGGCATGTTCAGCTCGGTGTTCAGGATCCGTAAGGCTGCGACGGCCCCACAGAGTGCCCCGAGAGATGTCATTGTAGTCGCTAAAGACATCGCTGTGAAGACGCGAATTATGTCTGCACCGGCAGCACGGGCAACAGTGCAATTTGAAGGTACATCGCTGACACTCTATAATGACCTACCATTCTTGACCCTGCTGGCGAGACGACGGTTTCGGGAGGCGATGGATTTTCTCCAACGTAGGAAGGTTAAATACCGATGGGGACTGGCCGGATCTCTTATAGTGGCATACGGAGCGATAACCCTTGTCATCTCCGAACCAGCTGAGGCCTGGCCGATACTGGCTGGAGCGGGACTCTCCTTGGAATCGGCGGACGCTTCACCTGGTTGAAGACCTTTTTTCCGGATACGAATCTGACAACACGTTTTTGTTGGGATACTGTTCCCCCACTGTTGCGTTGTGTCCCCGTGACACGGTGACACTTTCTGCGGATCTACATGTTTTCTGCACCAGTTCTTGTAGGTGTGTGACTCAAGAGACTGCAAGAGTTTCTCCCCAGTTTTTTCCCCCTCCCCCCGCATTCAGAGACGATGTAGTCAATTTTTGAGGACGTTTTGCCCTTTTTGATACTCTCCCCAGCCCCAGCCCCAGCCCCCACTATCTTTTTCTTTTTTTCACAAGCAGAGTATCTTTATTTCAAGATGTTAAACTACCTTTTACGTGAACCCTCCCCTTTATAAGAGTTCCAGATGGCTGGGGATTACCTAGACTTTTGCGTTACCCATTCCCCCTTTTATATGATATGTATCGCTGAGACCCCCCTTATTTGGGGATGTTTATTGTTTTTTTTATACCGTATCTTTGATGACAGTTTTAGATGGTGCTGCGTGGCTCCTACTTTCTCTGTTTGTATGCAGACTTACTTACAAAATAAAAAAAATTAAATTAAAAAAAAAAAATGAGACGGACTGAAGAGGTTATAGTGGACCTGGAAAAAATGAGACACCGATTGTCTGGAGTCAACATTGTGGACCTGAAGAGGACCAATGCATGTTGACGAGAGGGGGGACAAAATATGTTTTTGCCTAGGGGAGGGGCTGTCATGGTTCCTGCACCTGGGCCCTGAGGTTTCTAGTTACGCCTCTGTTCCCTTCCCTTAGATTAGATGACCATCCTAAGGTCTGTACCTAGATCAGGGTTCCCTGTTGAGTGCTGCTGGGTGCCAGTCTGTTATTGTCTCCCTTAACCCTTGCCTTGCCTGTTGTCCTGTTCTGTTGTCTGGTTATGTTTCCTGATCTGTGTTTAATGCAGCCAGCAGCTAACCTGCCTAGAAGGCTATCTAATGAATATAATGGGCCCACCTTGACTCATGCCAGGTGCCCCCATGACACTGCTGCTGAAAGCCCGATATTTCACAGCATTCATCAGCTGATTTTACAGTTATAGCTCTTTGGGCATTATGCCCACAGGGCTAAAACTTTGAGGGCACCTTCTGCGGCCCAAAAGCAAATGAAATTCATTTGCAGCAAACCAATTTCATTTGCTTTTGGGCTACAGATCATTAGATCGAGATGTCTCGATATCTGGGCACCGGATGATGCTCTTGAAGCCCAAGATATATCAATCTCAGTAGTGAAGGGGTTAATTATTGCAATATATTGGCAATGATACAATGTCGTAATTAACAGAAATTGCACTTTCCATAGTCAGAATCACATTGGTTATGGCTACTCTGCATGCGTATTTGAAAATCCAATGAGGATCCAGTGAGAGTTTGTTTCCCTGCCGTTTATCACCCCTTTTCAACATTTGATATATTTTCTACTAACTAATCGACATACCGATATTGGGAAAACATGAACTGAATCACTAATGCTGATATTCTCATTATCCAGTATAGGCATGAGTGTGAGAATTTTAATAACAATCGATATCCTGATAAAGCCTTAATTAGATATGCCAAACGCAAAAAATGGTCTAATGTCAGCTGAGAATTCTGTAAAAATATCAGTGCGCAAGCTAAATTAAATTGACTCCCTTGTTGGTAACAAGAAAACACTAAAGGGGTTATTCACAGAGATCTGAACTGGCCCTGAAATTGCACCGAACTGTGAATCTCCCCGTACGGTGCAATTTCGTGGCCATTCAGCTACTCAGTAAGTAGGCAGTTTGCCAAATTTTGCCGAATTGGCAGCAAAATACAGTGCTGTTCGGTGGTAGTGAAAGTTCACATGGAGAGCAATGCTTAATCTATACAGAGAACACTGAACAGCAGAGAAATGTCAGTGAAGTGCCCTGATGTTCGGTGGTTTTATTTGGCAGGTTTAATCATGTGAATCGACAGGTTTCAATGTTAAAAATATTCCCTTTTTTATCCAATATCTATTAAACCATAAAAAAAATTAATTTGCAGCAAAAAAATTTTTGCCGATATATATTGTAATCCTTGCACTCGCTTTGGGTGTTACGTCCTTAGGAAAGCACGGTCCTCTTGGGTTTTCATAAACAAGTTCTTTATTGAATTGACTGCTGTTCAGCACTCAGCAGGCAGCAGTTTCAGCATTCAAAAATAAAACAAACACGTCCCTAATAAACAAACTCTAGCTCCTTTGAGCGTTGACTCACTTAAAGATTCCTTACTATCAGGGTTTTATTTTTTTACTTGTTTTTACTTGTTCTGCCTCATCCACGTTAAGGGTGCGTGGACAGTAACTAGTGTAAACCGTCGACCTAGCAGATAATACCTTAAGGATTCTAACGCCCATTTAATAGCCACTCACTCCTTCTCCACCACGGAGTATCTCTGTTCAAGGGGTTTAGTTTGCGGCTCAGGTACATGACTGGATGTTCCTCTCCCCCATGTACCTGAGAAAGCACTGCACCCAGGCCTACATCAGACGCGTCGGTCTGTACTACAAACGGTTTGGTGAAATCCGGAGCCACCAACGCAGGATCAGCACACAGAGCTTCTTTCAGGTTCAGAAAGGCACACTCTGCTTCTGGGGACCATTTAACCATAATCGGGCTTTTAGCTTTGGTGAGCTCAACCGGGGGGTTATCAATAGTAGCAAAGTCAGGGATAAAACTGCGATAATAACCCGTTAAGCCCAGGAATGCCCTTACTTGCTTTTTTGCTACCGGACGTGGCCAACCAGAGATGGCTGCTACCTTGCTCTGTTGTGGCTTAAGGAGTCCCCGCCCGATGGTGTATCCCAGATATTTAGCCTCTTCTAGGCCTAAAGAGCAATTAGTGGGTGTGACGGAACGGGGTGTCACCGTCCGCCTGCGGGTGTGCTCCAATCTGCGTAACCCCCTTTTATGCTGACGGCCCGACTACCGAGTTGCGACACTCGGCGTCTCGAGCGGCCGTATGGGACCTTGTGATGGTGTGAAGGGAACCCCCGTGTGAGCCCAGCCCGACCACCGAGTGACGGCACTCAGCGTCCCGAGCAGCTGGTCACTGACCTGGTTTGGAGGGTTTATTTCGTTTATAGATCGGTTCGGATCTTCCGGCGGTAGACGGGTGAATATTCGACCAGCCAGGAATATTCGGATCGTCCGGCGGTTGGTGCGGGCACACACTTCGCGGCACGGATTATTCGGATCTTCCGGCAATAGTACAGGGACGGGCGTTCAACTGATTCGGATCGCGAAGCGGTCGATGCGCTCACTTACTGAACCGACTCCTCAGCAGCTGGATGAGGGGTTGTGTAGCCGATCAGAATATTCAACCGCGCGGCGGTCGATGCGCCCGCGCCGAGCAGAGTCCTCGAACCTCACCGCGGCTCAGTAGTAAACACTGTACAGGCGGCCAAGAATATTCATTCGCGCGGCGGGCGTTGCACGCACTCTGCACCCCGACTTGAACCAGCTCTGCGCCCCGAATATCGCGCGGGATCTCGGATGCGTGAGAAATGAATAGGAAATCAGAGACATGAGGCGCTGCTGCATGAACTCAGGAACAACTCCTCTTTATTAACACAGACACATGCCTTTGTAACCTCTACCATGAGCTCCACATCTGGGAACCACCCCTGCCCGCCCCCACAGGTCTCATTGGCCACAACACTTGGGGGAGTTGCCGATGTGGGACAGGAAGAACTGAATCGGCCATTTTACCTTCCTGATTCACCCGATCAGCCACGAGGCGATGGGAAATGGCGGCAACACACAGACAGAGATACGTTTCACACATGAACACTGTGTTTATAAAAAACTGCTGGTATTTTGACTGTCCTTAAGGGGATAATTGTCTGTGCAAACAGTCTCTGGCTGAGGGTGATAAGCCATTCCCTCACACTCCTCCCCCTCCCCAAAGTCCGACGCACCCGGTTGGACCCCAACGGGTCGCACCGGGGAAGTCGGTGTTCTCAGGTCCATAGTCCGTTGGGAGAGGCCTAGTCACCAGGCTTCTCCATTTGGCCCGGCGGCTGTGCCAAGCGGGGAGAGGCCACACAGGCCTGGGGTCACCACCTCGGGCAACAGGGGTCGGTGGCGGAACCGGGGCACGGCCCGGGCCACCTCTGGTCACCTCTCGCACCTGGGAAAACCGAGGGCCAACTGCCTGCGGCCTAAGCGCCTGGATCAATTGCTGAGGGGAACAGTGGCTGCGTGGGGCCGTCAGGCCACAGGGTTGGGGAATGGGCAGAGCGGACGCAGGCTCTGCCCTGGGGCCAGCGCGTCGGCCGGGCAGGGACCTCCTTGTGGGAGGGTGGCTCCTGCCATCTCCCAGGCGATCAGTGGCTGCGAGCAAAGCAGCTGGGGTGACCCTGGCTGCTCCTCAGGGTATACAGCCGGAAGTGGGCAGAGGCCAGCGGCACTCTGCCCCGTGAGCAACTCTTCTGCTAGGGAATCAGGTGCTGAGACAACTTTCGGGGGGTCGGAGAAGGACAGTGGCTGCAGGGTCACCAACTCGGAAAACCCCTGCAGCTCCTCCGGATAGTCGAGAAATGGGCAGATGCCAGCGGCACTCTGCCCCGTGGCCAGCTCTTCTGCTGGAGAGGGAAGTACCGGAACAAAGTCCAGGGGGTTGGATGGAGTAAGCGGCTGTGGACTCAACAGCTCAAAAATATCCCCTTCCTGCTCTTTGGCACAGAGGGAAAAGGATGGACAGAGGCCAGCGGCGCTCTGCCCCGTTGCTAGCTCCTCCGCTAGGGGGTTGAGTGCGGTAACAACTACGGGGGGTCGGAGGGGAACGATGGCGGCGAGCTCAACAGCTGGTGTGAACCCGGCGGTTCCTCAGAACATTCAGACTGTGGGCAGAGGCCAGCGGCGCTCTGCCCCGTGGCCAGCTCTTCCGCTGGGTGGTGGGATACAACGCTGGTATCCAGGGAACCGGAGAACGACAGCTGCGGGGTCGCCAGCACGGAGAAATCCTGCGGCTCCTCAGGGCATTCGGCAAGTGGGCAGAGGCTAGCGGCACTCTGCCCCATGGCCAGCTCTTCCACTGGGGGGTTAGATGCAGGCACAACTTGGGAGGGGTCGGGAAAAAACAACGGCTGCGTGCCGAACAGCTGGGGTGAACCCGGCTGCTCCTCAGGGCATACCACAGGGAGTGGGCAGAGGCCAGCGGCGCTCTGCCCTGTTGCCAGCTCTTCTGCTGGGAGGACAGGTTCTTCAACCTCCAGAACCATCAAGGGCTGTACGCTCAACAGCTGGTGGGAACTCGGCGGCTCCTCAGAACATTCGGACCGTGGGCAGAGGCCAGCGGCGCTCTGCCCCGTTGCCAGCTCTTCCGCTGGACCCGCGGACACGGCCACCGTGTCTTCCGGCGGGTTTAGGAGAACAATTTCTTCTCTGGGCCACTCGGGCCCATCACACGGCCCATCCTGGTCACTTGGCACCTGCTGTGCCTCTTCAAACCGGGCCGGCTCTTCTACTGTGGTCTCGATGAGGACCCATGAGCACATCTCGGGCTCTTCCCTCTCACAGTCTCTTTCAGGGGGCAGCGCCTCCTCCCTGACTTCTTGGCGGACCTCGTCCTGCCACTCAGGTCCAGTGGGCTCCATCATGGACCCGTGGTACTGATCCAGGCTCTCTTGCAGCCTTCTCAGAAAATCACGGTCCATGTCCTCGACGGGGAATGTGGCGTCCTCGAATGTGACTCCAGGCGGGCTGTAAGTCCCTGTCCAAGGTCCGCTGGGCTGTGCGGGTTCCCCAATATAGGCTCCAGTCGAGCTGTAAGTCCCGTACGGGGTATCGCTGGGGGGTGCAGAATCCCAGGGTGAAGCTCCAGTCGAGCTGTAAACCTCATCCCACGGATCTACGGAATAAGAGTCAGGGTTAACATATTCAATCTGTGTCTCCCAGAGCGCCGCCAACCGCAGCTCGTGCTGACGCTCCTTTTCTTGCTCTTCCTCTTGCTGAGTCTCCTGGATCGCCTTTCTTATCTCGGCCTCCGTTGGGGCAGCTCCGAGCAGGGCGATCCGCTGCCGAGCTCTCCGGACGAAGGTACTTTCCGCTTCCTCAACCAGGACAGGGGTGGGGGCGGGTGGCGTTACCACCGCCGCGCGCACCCGGTCTAGTGCCTGCAACTCCTTAATTAAGGTCTTCCGGCGCTTAGAGCCCGGGGTACCTCCACGACACTCCAGCATGTCCCGCAGGGTGTCTCGGGTGTAGTAGCTATACGTGGCCATGATGAATTCTTCGGGGTGATGTTATACGTTGCAGAGAGCAATCCCACCGCTGCCACCAGTGTGACGGAACGGGGTGTCACCGTCCGCCTGCGGGTGTGCTCCAATCTGCGTAACCCCCTTTTATGCTGACGGCCCGACTACCGAGTTGCGACACTCGGCGTCTCGAGCGGCCGTATGGGACCTTGTGATGGTGTGAAGGGAACCCCCGTGTGAGCCCAGCCCGACCACCGAGTGACGGCACTCAGCGTCCCGAGCAGCTGGTCACTGACCTGGTTTGGAGGGTTTTTTATTTCGTTTATAGATCGGTTCGGATCTTCCGGCGGTAGACGGGTGAATATTCGACCAGCCAGGAATATTCGGATCGTCCGGCGGTTGGTGCGGGCACACACTTCGCGGCACGGATTATTCGGATCTTCCGGCAATAGTACAGGGACGGGCGTTCAACTGATTCGGATCGCGAAGCGGTCGATGCGCTCACTTACTGAACCGACTCCTCAGCAGCTGGATGAGGGGTTGTGTAGCCGATCAGAATATTCAACCGCGCGGCGGTCGATGCGCCCGCGCCGAGCAGAGTCCTCGAACCTCACCGCGGCTCAGTAGTAAACACTGTACAGGCGGCCAAGAATATTCATTCGCGCGGCGGGCGTTGCACGCACTCTGCACCCCGACTTGAACCAGCTCTGCGCCCCGAATATCGCGCGGGATCTCGGATGCGTGAGAAATGAATAGGAAATCAGAGACATGAGGCGCTGCTGCATGAACTCAGGAACAACTCCTCTTTATTAACACAGACACATGCCTTTGTAACCTCTACCATGAGCTCCACATCTGGGAACCACCCCTGCCCGCCCCCACAGGTCTCATTGGCCACAACACTTGGGGGAGTTGCCGATGTGGGACAGGAAGAACTGAATCGGCCATTTTACCTTCCTGATTCACCCGATCAGCCACGAGGCGATGGGAAATGGCGGCAACACAACAGACAGATACGTTTCACACATGAACACTGTGTTTATAAAAAACTGCTGGTATTTTGACTGTCCTTAAGGGGATAATTGTCTGTGCAAACAGTCTCTGGCTGAGGGTGATAAGCCATTCCCTCACAGTGGGGTTAGCTGTCAAACCAGCAGTCCGTATACTATCCAGTACTGACTGAAGCTTCGACAGATGTGTTTCCCAGTCCATACTGTGAATTACCATATCATCCAGATAGGCAGCTGCATTCTCTATGGGGTCGGAGTATCTTATCCATCATGCGCTGAAAGGTGGCGGGGGCACCATGCAGCCCAAATGTTAACACAGTGTACTGGTATAACCCCTCAGGGGTAGAAAAAGCCATCTTTTCCTTGGCTCTCATTGTCAGGGGCACCTGCCAATATCCTTTGGTCAAGTCCAATCGTCCTTTCAGTTCATCCACCCGAGGCATGGGGTAGGCATCAAACTTAGAAATGTCGTTCAACTTACGGAAATCGTTGCAGAACCGTATTTCCCCATTTGGTTTAGGCACCAACATGATCAGGTTATTCCACTCTCTTTGTGACACCTCAATGACCCCTAACTAAAGCATCTTTTTTACTTCTGCACTGACTGCTTCTTGTCTAGCCTCGGGTATCCTGTAGGGCTTCAGATTGACTTTCTTCTATAATGATATCATGCTTGATGATGTGAGTTTTCCCTGGTACTGGGGAAAACACATCTCTGTTTCTGGACACAAAATCTTAAACTTCTTGTTTCTGATGGGAAGCAAGAGTTTTGGCTATATAGACCTCCAGACCATTCCCACGGGCAACGTGCATAGGTTTGCCTTTGGTCAACGTGAGGACCTCCCTTTCTACCAATGGCTTCATTAGGTTTATATGGTAGATCTGTTCTGCCTTGCGTCTGCCCGGCTGTCTCACTTTATAGTTTACGTCACTGACCCTCTCAGTGATTTTGTATGGGCCTTGCCAGCTGGCTAGGAATTTACTTTCAACCGTGGGGATAAGGATCAGAACCCGATCTCCTGGTTTGAATGCTCGCAGCTTTGCGTTCCTATTGTAACTGGCTTGTTGGGCTTTCTGAGCTTTTTCCATATTTTCTTTAACTATGGGCATTACAGCCTCCATCTGTTCTTACATTTGAGCTACATGTTCTATTATACTTCGGTGGGGGGTATGCTCTTGTTCCCATGTTTCCTTGGCAACATCTAAAATGCCCCTGGGATGCCTGTCGTACAATAATTAAAACAATGAAAACCCAGTGGAAGACTGTGGGACTTCCCTAATGGAAAACATAAGGTATGGTAATAGATGATCCCAGTTCTTCCAGTCTATATCTACCACCTTACGCAAGCATAGCCTTTAGCGTTTTGTTAAACCTCTCCACCAGTACGTCTGTTTGAGGATGGTACACCAAAGTTTTTAGCTGAGTAATGTTAAGTACTTTACACAACTCGCTCATAAGTTTGGACATGAATGGGGTACCCTGGTCTGTGAGGATCTATTTTGGTATAGCCATCCTGCTGAACATCATCATTAACTCCATTGCTATATTCATAGAGTTGTCATTCCGTAGGGACACTGCCTCGGGGTACCGGGTTGCATAGTCAACGACAACTAAAATGTATTGATGTCCCCTAGCAGACTTAAGCAAAGGCCCTTCTAGGTCCATTGCAATTCGCTCAAAAGGATCTTCTATGATAGGAAGGGGTACCAGTGGATTGCGGAAGCCTTTATGTGGGGCCTTTAGTTGACATTCTGGGCAGGAATTGCAAAACCACTCTATGGCAGAAAATATACCAGGCCAGAACTCTTTCTCTGGTTTTATCGGTCCCCAGGTTCCCTCCTAACACATGACTATGTGCTAGCTCCAAAACAGTGTTTCTATGTGACTGTGAAACCAGCAGCTGCACCATCTCCTCTTCCCCTTTTTTGTCTACTTAATATAACAAGTTGTTTTCCACTTTAAAATAAGGAAACTCTAGGGGCTTAGCTGGGTCTATGACTGTACTCTCCATTACTTGCACATTTTCTCTTGCTGCTTTCAGGGTTACATCCTCCCAATGGGCAGCTCTAAAGTTTCCACAGTGGACCGCCAGATCCTGAAAATCCAATCGTTTTACAGGAGCCTCATTCTGGGGTGGTTCTACCTCATTACCCAGGCATGCGAGGGTTGCTTCTTGTTTTCTACCTGGTTCCCAGTCAATATCACTGAAAGGAAACATGTTACATCTGTCGACTAGGGATGAGCCGAACACCCCCGTGTTCGGTTCGCATTTGAACTCAAACAATTTCAAAAGTTAGAGTTCGGACGCAAACCGGATCTGAACTCAATGCAAGCCAATGGGACTTGAACGTTCGATTTTTGGAGTGCCCTCCAAGAGGGCATATATGCTAGATATTTGCCATAAAAGGTGTATGGGGGTCCGGGTAGTGCCCTGGGGGACAGGAAACAAGGACAAAAAGATTTTTCCATGAAATAACGGTTAAGAATAAAAATTCCTTCAAATATTGCACCTAGGAGGTCCCCATAACCTGCCCGTGAAGTGCCGGATTTGTAGGATGTATAGAAACATTTAAAAACAAAAAATTACATTTCAAATGACGGTAAACGGTTTTCTTTTAATCTATTCATAAACAACTGCTTGGGGCGGCAGCCTGTATGAAAAGAGGAGACGTTTTAGGACACGCAGAACAAGTTTGGTTATTTTTGTGGCTAAATTATGGTGAAACCTATGCAGGCTTTGGATGAAAGTAACAATAGGTGCTTTAAAATTGGGCATTTAGTGTCGGCAACAGTGCCGTCACACCGTAACCCTATCTGTGGTATTGTGGAAGAGTGCAGGGTTGGACCCTGCGGTCCAATATTAAAATGATATGAATCTGGTACAGGCGTCAGTGGCAGTGCACCCAAATATTGTGCCTTTGGTAGCAGCAAGTGCCTTCCCACCATAAGTAACCCCTCTGTGGTATTGTGGAAGAGTGCAGGGTTGGACCCTGCGGTCAAATATTAAAATATGTATCTGGTACAGGCGTCAGTGCACCCAAATATTTTGTCTTTGGTGGCAGCAAGTGCCTTCACACCATAACCCCTCTGTGGTATTGTGGAAGAGTGCAGTGGTGGACCCTGCGGTCCAATATTAAAATGATATGAATCTGGTATAGGCGTCAGTGGCAGTGCACCCAAATATTGTGCCTTTGGTGGAAGCAAGTGCCTTCACACCGTAACCCTTCTGAGGTATTGTGGAAGAGTGCATGGGTGGACTCTGCATGCATTCAATTATTAAAATGATTGGAATCTGGTACACGCGTTAGTGCACCCAAATATTTTGCCTTTGGTGGCAGCAAGTGCCTTCACACCGTAACCCCTATGAGGTATTGTGGAAGAGTGCAGTGGTGGAGGTTTTGGGAATGCAGAAGAGATCCCCGATCTATTCAGTTACATCAGCATCAGGGGAGTGATAGCTGCTGATCCAGAACTGATTAATTTTTATAGATGTCAGCCGGTCTACAGAGTCAATGGACAGATGCACTCTTTTGTCTGTGACAAAACCTCCAGCGGCACTGAACGTCCTTTCAGAAAGCACGCTGGATGAAGGGCAACCTAGTAGCTGCATAGCATATTGGCTATGTTCTGGCCAGTGATCCAATTTCAACACCCAGTAAGCCAGTGGATCATCTGCTGTAAAGGTATCCAGGTCTGCCCTTGCCCCTAGGTAGTCCTGCACCATATAGCAAAGACGATGGCAATGGGTGCCTACATTCGACGTCCCTGGGCGTCGTGGACTAAAAAGAATGAAAAAGGCATCAGTCAAGCTGCCCTGACCTTCACCGCTCTTCTTCTGATCATCCGCAGCCTCAGAAGCACCTGTGTCATCACTTGGTAACCTACCAGTGCCTGGAGAGGTGTTACACAAGTGTCGCTTTAGAGCGTCCTCAAGTTGTTTCATCCTGTGCTCCCTCTGTGAGGGCAGGATGAGCTCTGCAACCTTACCCTTGTATCGTGAATCAAGAAGGGTTGCCAACCAGTAATGATCCCTCTCATTGATAGCACGAATCCTGGGATCCTTTAGCAGGCTTTCCAGGATAAGGGAGCCCATGCAGC
Source organism: Leptobrachium leishanense (assembly GCA_009667805.1). NCBI lineage: Eukaryota > Metazoa > Chordata > Amphibia > Anura > Megophryidae > Leptobrachium > Leptobrachium leishanense. The sequence goes on along the minus strand of RXON01000090.1, from coordinate 15,184 downwards.
GTAGGTTGGAGGTGGCATTAGCTTCTGTGTGTTCCTGGTCACTGAGGATGACCGTATCGTGCACTACCTCCTCCCAGGCACGTACTAGTCCTTGGGTTTCTGGGCACACAAAACCCTCCCTTGAGGAATCCCCACCTTCAATGCCCCCACAACTTAAATATGCCTCCTCCTCCTCATCCTCCTCCTGTCTGATCTGAGGACCCGCTGGAATGCTGTCTGCGGAAAGACTGGGGCCTTCAGAGCTAGGGAAGGCCTCCTCTTCCTCCTGCTGCTCTTCCTCTAGAGCCACATTTATAATTCCCCGCAGAGTGCGCTCCAGCAGGAAAACTAAAGGATTTGTTTCACTGATGCATGCACTGTCCCTGCTCACCACCCTCGTTGCCTCCTCAAATGGTGACAGTACAGTGCATGCATCCTTGATCATCAGCCACTGTGGGGGGAAAAAAACAAGTTGACCTGAACCTGTCCATGTGCCATACTCACACAGGTACTCATTGATGGCCCTCTGCTACTTGTGCAGACGCTGCAGCATTGCCAATGTCGAGTTCCACCTGGTGTGCATATCACAGATCAGACGTTTGTGGAAGGTGGAATTCTCTTTGAATTTCTGCCAGGCGAACACTTGCTGGGAATGACCATCTGAAGTGGCTGCAGACTTTTCTGGTCTGGCTGAGAAGCTCTTCCAGCCCTGGGTACCTGGTTAGGAAACGCTGTACCACCAGATTTAGGACGTGGCTAGGCATGGTCAATGCGTCAACTTACCCAGGCGTAGGACGGAGAGAAGGTTGCTGCCATTATCACAGCCGACCATTCCCAGCTCAAGCTGGCATGGTGTTAACCATCTCTGCGCCTGCCCCTGCAGAGCTGTCAGAATTCCTGGCCCGGTGTGGCTCCGGTCCCCTAAGCAAAGCAGCTCAAGCATAGTATGGCATCTTTTTGCTTGAGCCATTGCGTAGCCCCTGCCACGCGTCGGTTTAACTGCCACTTCGCCAGACACAGAGAAGGAGGAGGAGGAGGAAGAGGTGGTGGAGTGGAGCCCCGTCCTGGATCCCTCCCAGCTGCAATCAGTGTTACCCAGTGTGCCGTGAAGGAAATGTAACGGCCCTGTCTATGCTTGCTGGACCACGTGTCTAAAGTCATGTGCACCTTGCTGCTGACTGCCTTTCCCAATGACTCCATTACATTGTCTTCCACGTGCTGGTATAGTGCTGTAATGGCCTTCCGTGAAAAGAAATGGTGTTCTGGAATCAGCCACTGTAGTACAGAACATTCAGCAAATTCCCGAAGGAAGCAAAGTCCACCAGCTGGAAAGGCAGCAGCTGTAATACGAGTAATTTTGCCAAGCTTGCATTTAGACGTTGTGCAGGTGGATGGTTGGGACAATATTTTATCTTCCGCTGCAGCAGCTGGGGCAACGAAATCTGACTGCATAAATTTGTAATACGAGTAAACAAACCAGCTCAAGCACAGTATGGCATCTTTTTGCTTGAGCCATTGTGTAGCCCCTGCCACACGTCGGTTTAACTGCCACTTTGACAGAGAAGAAGGAGGAGGAATGGTGTTTTGGAAAATGCCACTGTGGTACAGCATATTCGGCAAATTCACGGAAGGAAGCAGAGTCCACCAGTTGGAAAGGCAGCAGCTGTAATGCAAGTAATTTTGCCAAGCTTGCATTTAGACGTTGTGCATGTGGATGGTTGGGACAATATTTTTTCTTCTGCTGCAGCAGCTGGGGCAACGAAATCTGACTGCATAAATTTGCAGCTGATGTGATGCTGGCAGATTCAGAGGAAGGATGTGGTACACCCATTACTGTAGCATCATCCCTGTCAGTGGAGGTTGTCGGCAATAACATGGCAGGACATATAGTGGGGGTAGAGACAGATGATGAGGAGGAGGACCTATGCAAAGTTTTGTGCCAACGGGATGCGTGGCAGGTGGTCATATGTCACCTCAAGCACGTGGTATCCAAGTGTCTGATGTCTTTCCCATGCTTGATCCTCTTCCGACATAGCTTACAAATAGCAACGCTGCAGTCTGCTGCACATGTCGTTAAGAACTCCCAGACAGCAGAGATCCTGGATGTGTGCTGCGAGACAACAGCGCTCTGCACCTGAGCAGCTCTGACATCTGATGCCTTGTATTGGCTTTGGTTGCTCATAGAGGACGTTCTGCCTCGTTTTTGTTGTGCCTCCTCCACCTCCTCCTCACTTGACTCCGTTGTTCGATCTGGCACCCAGGTGGAGTCAGTGACCTCATCATCATTGTCATCACCCCCTATCTCTTTGTCACTGGAGCCAACCTCGCAATATGCTGCAGCTGCTGGGGGAACATGAGTGTCAGTTCTTTGTGTGTCACCCCCTCCGTCTAGGCTGATTTTACTCCCTTCCTCAACCTCAGAGTTTGAATCAGAGCACTGGAGTTGCTGCGCATTCTCAAGCAGCATGTCACTGTAGTCAAACAATTCAGCTGACTCCTCCGTGTATGTTGGTGAGGCTACGGCAGGAGTAGCTGTGGACATGGAGGCTGCATTAGATGCTTTGGCAGCTGAGGTGGACTGTAAACCACTACAAGCCTGGCTGACAGAGGACTCGGAGGATGAGGATGGCCTGGTTAGCCAATCCTGCAAATCTTCTGTATGTTGCTGCTGCTTAAGACAGCCAGCACCAGTTAGAAAAGACAAACGTGCCCCTGCAGAGAATGCACCATGTCCACGACGACCAGGGCCACAGCCTTCCGATACAGAGGCTGCTTGCCCTCTTATCTGTGTCTGGGAGCGTCTGCCTGTCCTTTTTGGTCTTTCTGACATGGTGAGTGATATATAGATTAAAGATATACAGATTTTCCAGAACAATGCTATAAATCAGTGATACAGCCTGATAGCCTTTGCAGTGGCAACACACAGATTCAAATTCACACAACTCTGGTATAAGTCAGTGATACAGCCTGATAGCCTGACATCAGCTGGCAGTGAGAAGACACAGATTACAATTCCCAGATATCTGCTAGAAGTATGTGGGACCCCCTGATAACTGGCAGTGAGAAGACACAGATTACAATTTCCAGATATCTGCTAGAAGTATGTGGGACCCCCTGATAGCTGGCAGTGAGAAGACACAGATTACAATACCCAGATATCTGATGGAGGTCTGTGAGACCCCAATAGCTGGCAGTGAGAAGACACAGTTTACAATTCACAGATATCTGCTAGAAGTATGTGGGACCCTCTGATAGCTGTCAGTGAGAAGACACAGATTACTATTCCCAGATATCTGCTAGCAGAAAGTGAGACCCCAATAGCTGGCAGTGAGAAGACACATATTACAATTTCCAGATAATTATCTGATAGAAGAAAGTGAGACCCCAAAAGCTGGCAGTGAGAAGACACAGATTACAATTCCCAGATAATTATCTGCTAGAAGAAAGTGAGACCCTAATAGCTGGCAGTGAGAAGACACAGATTACAATTCACAGAAATCTGCTAGACATCTGTGAGACACACTGTGGTCACACTGTGAGACACACTGTGGTCAGGTGCAAGGCTGTAGCCAATTACAAGCTTCAGGCCAGTGGAAAAGTGCATTGTGGTCCATTGTGGGCGAACATGCAGCGAACACGCGGAAATGTTCAGAGTTCGCGAACAGCCGATGTTCGATGCGAACTCCGAACAGATCGAACCGAACAGCTCATCTCTACTGGAGTCCAGCATGTCCCTGCACAACCTTTGTGCGAGCTAGCTGGCAGTGAGAAGACACAGATTACAATTCACAGAAATCTGCTAGACATCTGTGAGACACACTGAAAGAACAATTTCCTCTCACTCCTGCAAAAAAAACACGTGCTGAGGCTGCAGGGAAGCCTTATATAGTGTGCTGCGGGATTTAGCTCTGTGAGCCCATGATTGGGCAAAATTTGCCAATCAGGACTCTGAGTCCTGATTGGCATAGTCTTGCACCTGTCTTGCACCTGACCTGTGGTCAGGTGCAAGGCTGTAGCCAATTACGAGCTTCAGGAGAGTGGAAAAGTGCGTTGTGGTCCATTGTGGTGCATTTTGGGCGAACACGCGGAAATGTTTGATGTTCGCCGAACGGGTAATGTTCGAATCAAACTCATGTTCGGATTGAACCACTAGCCCATCCCTACTGTCAACCTCCTGTACCTCTCCAGAGGTCACTTCCTGAAGGCCCGAGGAGTTTTCCCACATGTAGCGGAAATGGGGAAAGTCCCTGCCTAACACCACATTATAGGGCAACAGGGGCACCACCCCTACACGGTATTTGACCCTTCCAACATCAGTGGCAAACTCAACCTCCGCTGTGGGGTATGAGTGGGTGTCACCATGTATACACACAATATCAAGCATTTGCTTGGCATCTAATTGTTCTGGCTGAAGCAGAACCTCTTTTATCAAAGTAACATCGCTCCCAGAATCAAGCAGCGCTTGCACATGCTTTCCTCCACACTTATTAGTATTAGATGTGTCATATCAACAGCGCTAGTTACCACACACATTTTTGAGCAAGTCAACACAGTACAATGCGGAGCCCTTGCACCCACATCGCACTGCATGGGCTCTTCACCCTCCTAGCAGTCATGGGCAAATTGTCCTGGTTCGTGACATTTGAAGCAGATTACTGGTTTCTCAGTCTGATCCCGTGGCTGAAGTGGGGATTTTGGGCACCTGCCAGCATTATAGTCCCATTGTCCCATGCTGGGTACAGGGTTCTGTCCTTTGTTTCCAGTTTTTCCACCTGTCCGGTGGTTAGGGGATTTGGACTTAGGCTGAGGATCAATCAGCTCCTTAGCTAAGTAGCTCCTTAGCGGTCAAGTACCTTTCAACCAAGCACATCATCGCTTCTGGATCCTTTGGGTCCCCTTGGCTAACCCATTGTCGCAGTCCTGTCGGCAAATGACAGAGAAAGCAATCTATGATGACCATTTCCACAATTACAGCAGCGCGGTTGACCTCAGGTTTCAGCCATTGCTGATCAAGCCTCAGCAACTCGTACATCTGGGTTCGTGTAGGTTTCCCCATATCATAAGTCCAGTTTTGGAACCTTTGGGCCCTGAGCCCAGGAGTTATGCCTATACGAGTAAGGATCTCATCCTTTAGCTGTGTATAGTCCTGGGCCTGGTCATAGGACAAATCTTCATAGGCCTTCTGGGATTCCCCACTTAGGCATGGAGCCAGCAGCCCAGCCCACTGATCAAAAGGCCATTTTTCCCGGGCAGCGACCCTCTCAAAAGTTGTGAGGTAAGCCTCAATATCATCCGCCTCTGACATCTTATGCAGAAAGTCGGTTGCGCGGATACGGACAGCTCGGTCCACAGGAGGGCTCCCTTTAGGTGGCTGTATCAGTCTTTGCAAAACATTGGCAAGGATAGCCCTTTCCCCCTGCTGAGCGTCCCTTAGGTTTTCAACCTGTGCAGCTACTAGGCGATTTGTCTCCTGCTGCACGGCACTCGCCTGCACCAAAGCTTTCCTTAGGTCCCCCATCCTTTTTTCTGTAACAGACCTTTTTATTATTATTCATAGGACCTTATATATTAATTCCATACATTTTCGGCCAGTATTTTTTTTTTCAAAACAATGTTTCAAATTTTTTAAGTTTCAATTGTTTTGTTTTTCTTTTTTTTACTCTGTTCGTCAACTTGTCGGCTTTTTCCAGCTGCTGGTCGGCGCTGTGTTCAGCAGTTGCCGGCTTTTTTCGGACACATTCGGCGGGTTTGTGGTGGATCGTTGGGTGCCTTTGGCTTTTTCTGGGCGTTTTTTCCGGTCAGTGCGGCGGTTTTGCGGTTGCTTTTCCCCGCACAGGGTCTGGGAATTTCATTCCCCGAAGTACAGGGAATGAGAAAGCGTGAAATGTCGGTCACATTTCGGTGCTCTCTGAATAACCCCTTAAGGTAAAATATCGGCATAAGTCAAAATATGAGGGAGTCGCTCATAGATGCCGACAGGGCCAGCCCACGCCAGTATCAGGTCCTAAAGTCCTTAATACTACAAGGAGCAAAAAGCAACCCCGTACAGGCTCTGCACTAACTTGCAAATGTGTAATCACATTGAAGCCACTGAAGAACACACCACCCTTTGCAGCGGGGGATCAAGTATATGTATAGAAAGTTTTGATGGATTTAAAATGTAATTGTTCAGTGATTTTGCAAATATCAGAAGTCAGAATAATTGGAAGCCTCTCGCAGATAATGGCAGTACTAGTGAATCCTAGTGGCGCAATCTGTTATCAAATACACTTGTGAGGGTAGATATTCGATTAATAATGTGGCAGGATTATTAAATTTTAAAGACCCAAATAGTGGTTGCTATAAAGTGCCTAAACAGTCTCAAAAGGACTGGTGGTGAATGCAGCCGTGGGATATCTATTAGGGATTGGCTGCCGGTTCGATTCGACCATGAGTTCGAATGGAACATCGGCCGTTCGAAAGTTCGGTGAATTTAAAAAAAAAAAATCAAAAAAAAAAAATCGATGTTCGCAACAAGTTCGACCGTTAGTGAAACACAGTTTGAAAAAAAAACTACTGAACGCAAATGTCTGGAATTTAAACATAACATCCAATGAATGAATGATAATAAAATGGACAGTTACAGAAAAATGAAAAAACGATTTTAAAAAAAAATATGGAGAGAAATTTGCAAAAAAATTCCAAAAAATGCTTAAAAGATCCTAAAAAGTCTTAAAGTAAAGAGACTCTTTACTGCAGAATACAATAATAAACGGTTTATTAGATATTGAGATATTGAATTAAAAGGGGAATATTTTTAACATTGAAGCCTATAAGGATTTTCCTGAATAAACCTGCTTAATAAAACCACCGAACAGCAGGGCATTTCAGCAACTTTAGTACTGCTGGATTTTGTTCTCTGAATAGACAAAGCATTGCTTCTCTATGGGGATTTCAATACCCTCGAACAGGCACTGACCAGGCACCGTATGTGCAGGCAATTCGCCAACATTTGGTGAACTGCCTGCTCTCTGAATAGCCGAATGGCCAGGAAAGGTAACCGTACACTGAATTTCAGTTTTGGGCTACCTTTTCGGCCACAATTCGGATAACTTTGAATAACCCTGTTAGATTCTCGGTGTCGTGCACCACCTACTAAGACACAATTTTTCTACACTTGAATGTGACAGGTGCATATAATTTCAATATTTGACTGCAGGGTCCAACCCTGCACTCTTCCTCAATACCTCAGAGGGGTTACAGTGTGAAGGCACTAGCTGGCACCAAAGGCCCAATATTTGGGTGCACTGACCCGTGTACCGGATGCATACAGGGCAGCCATCAGAAATGATGGGACCCCTTACTGAACCTCACGATGGGGCCCCCCGTAAACTTCCTCAACCCATAACCGCTTTTCGCCCCCTTCCAAAACAAAACAAGGACATAACACAGTTCCACAGCAATAACACTCACAGTAATGTGTGGTGTGTATGAGCGTATCTGTCACGTCTGGGGCTCAGAGGGAGACATCGACAAGCCGGGTGCCAGGAGTTGTGCTGGCTTCCAGAGCTCGCAGGGCTGGTCAGGAGGCAGGGAGCAGCATGATGACGAGTGCCCGCTGGGTTTAAATACAGACCGAACGATCCGGCTCATCACCCTGTTGTGGAGTTTGTTTCCCTCAGTGCTGAGTGTCTCCTGGCGATTCACTACTTGGTTGATTTTTCAGTCTCTGTTGTTACCTGGCTTGTATGAGAACCACCCCCGTGTCCCAGTCCTTGGCTATTCCTTGACCATTCTAACTCTGATCGATTTTTGGCATCTATGATAGATACCCCTTGTGTACTGTTTTGGCTATCCCTGACCACTCTAACACTGATCGATTTGGGCTTGTGTTGTATACCATCTGGCCTATTTCAGGTATACCCTGTCCTGTGTGTTGGTCAAACATTTCCCACTCGTTGTTGGTCAAACAATTCCCACTCATTATTGGTCAAACATTTCCCACTCATTGTTGGTCAAACATTTCTCACACGTTGTTGGTCAAACATTTCCCACACGTTGTTGGTCAAACATTTCCCACTAGTTGGTGATAAACCATTTCCCATGGCTTCAAATCACATTTAAACATGAGCTCAGCACACAGCTCTCTGCACTCAGCAGTGAAAGGGTTAAAAGTGTGTTGTTTTTTTTAAATTTTTTTCATTGTTTCCTGTCCCCCAGGGCAGTACCCGGACTCCCATACACCTTTTATGGCCAATATCTTGCATATATGCCCTCTTGGAGGGCACTTTCATTTTCGGAAGTTCGACCCCCATTGACTTTCATTACATTTGAGTTCGAATTCGAACTTTTCGGCCATTTAGGTGTTCGAGTTAGAACCAAACACGGGTGTGTTCGGCCCATCCCTAATATCTATATGTGAGCGCTTTCAATACACAAATGCAATACAAAGTGCATTTAGTGCAGCAATAAATAAAGTGCTAATGATATGCAAATGCGGTAAAAATGCATACAATACAGCAATAAATATTTGCAATTTCGTCTAGGAGGGACAATGCAGTTCAAATTTTCAGTAAATCCCAGTGATTAATATGGAGTGCATGCACAGTCTAAATGACTGGTGGTATAGTGCAGCCATAGGTGATCTGTGTACAATGCTATCGCTGTGCAAAATGCAGTATAAAGTGCATACAGTTGTGTTCAAAATTATTCAACCCCCAATGCTGTAAAGGGTTTTAGGGAATTTAGTGTACATTTGTAATTGTATTCAGAATGAAATCCTACAAGGACTTTTTAAAGAACCATATGCAACTAAAATGACATCAATTGGTTTTGTAATACAGTAGTAAATGTTTCTTTTGTGAATTCTTCATTGACACAATTATTCAACCCCTTAAAGACTACCACTCTGAAGAACAGAGGTTCATTCAAGTGTTTTCAATCAGGTATTGAAAACACCTGTGGATGTCACTGAGCAGCAATAAAGCATAATAAGCACCAATTAGGCAGCTTTAAAATGACTGTGATACTCAGCTCCTTCTAGACATTTACTGGTGTGGTTACAAACATGGTGAAGTCAAGAGAATGGTCCAGGAAGACAAGAGAAGAGGTGATTACTCTTCACAGGAAGGGCAATGGCTATAAGAAGATTGCAAAGATGTTAAACATACCAAGAGAGACCATAGGAAGCATCATTCGCAAATTCAAGGCAAAGGGCACTGTTGAAACGCTACCTGGTCGTGGCAGAAAGAAGATGCTGACTTCGACTGCTGTGCGCTACCTGAAGCGTAGAGTGGAGAAAAGTCCCCGTGTGACTGCTGAGGAACGGAGAAAAGATTTGTCAGATGTGGGTACTGAAGTTTCAGCTCAGACAATACGGCGCACACTGCGTAATGAAGGCCTCCATGCCAGAACTCCCAGGCGCACCCCCTTGCTGTCTCCAAAGAATAAGAAGAGTCGACTGCAGTATGCCAAAAGTCATGTGGACAAACCACAGAAGTTTTGGGATAGTGTTCTGTGGACTGATGAAACAAAATTAGAACTGTTTGGGCCCATGGATCAATGCTATGTTTGGAGGAGGAAGAACAAGGCCTATGAAGAAAAGAACACCTTGCCTACTGTGAAGCATGGCGGGGGGTCAATCATGCTTTGGGGCTGTTTTGCTTCTGCAGGTACAGGGAAGCTTAAGCGTGTGCAAGGTACCATGAATTCTCTTCAGTACCAGGAGATATTGGATGACAATGTGATGCAGTCCGTCACAAACCTGAGGCTTGGGAGACGTTGGACCTTTCAACAGGACAATGATCCCAAGCATACCTCCAAGTCCACTAGAGCATGGTTGCAGATTAAAGGCTGGAACATTTTGGAGTGGCCATCGCAGTCACCTGACTTAAATCCGATTGAGAACCTCTGGTGGGACTTAAAGAAAGGAGTTGCAGTGCGCAAGCCTAAGAATGTGACTGAACTGGAGGCTTTTGCCCATGACGAATGGGCGAAGATACCCGTAGATCGCTGCAAGACACTTGTGTCAAGCTATGCTTCACATTTAAAAGCTGTTATAACTGTAAAAGGATTTTGTACTAAGTACTAAGATTGAATGTCACTTGGGGGTTGAATAAAACTGATAATGATGTGAGCACAGAAAAGACATTTGTGGTTATTTCATTATAAATGTTATGTTATATTTGTCTGACCTACACGTGTCTCTTTGATTTAATTGTAAGCAAGATGACTGAATGATCAAAATCAATGTCAAACTGGCCAAAACACTCAATTTCAGTGGGGGTTGAATAATTTTGAACACAACTGTATATTACAACAACAATTGAAGTGCTAGTAGTAGCAAATGCAAATAAAGTGCATACAGTGCAACAATCAATTCCCACAGACGCGTCCCTGAGAGACAATACAGTTCGATCATGCAGTGTATCCGGGCAGGCATATCTGGTAAAGTGTTTGCAGTTCAGCTAAGTATAGTCCAGTCCTGCAGGGTGTGTAAACAACTGCAGCAGCAGGCTGTGCACACGAAGTGACTTTCCAGGGCCTAATATATTCAGGCTCTGGTTTGAAGTGCCATGAGCCAAATAGAGGATGGCCACTTCCCTTCGTTACATCTTCTTGATTACCTCAAATACAAGAAAGTGGAGAGACACGGCGCTCTCATTGCGTAACTTGAAATCAATGATGTAAAATTTGAGATAGACTTAGTCACACTCACCAATTCTGGAGCCTTACTGATCCAGGCTCAACTCCTTAGCATGTGGTACTTCTTATTCGGTGTGTATCTTGACCTCTTATCTGCTTGTTAGTCTCCTAGATGGGTGCAGATGGTAGATGAGGAGCTGTGTAGTGGCTTGCTACATGCCTGTCAGTGTGCCCTGCAGAGTAACCAGGCTCAATCCCTTCCTTCAGCCAGGAAATCTGCTCACATTAGAAATCAAATATCTGTCACGGTTCCCAGATCCCACTACGCAGTACTTAACACCCCACACTCCACAGAGCCCAGAAGCTACCAACAGAGTAGCCGTCAAAGATCTCTAACTGTCTGGTCCTTAGAATTGGCCAGGTAAACTAGCTAGACAGAAAGGGTTAACAACATGGGGAGTAGTCAGCCGAGCCAGAATCAGGAATACAGAGTTCAGAATGGTCAAATGGAATAGCCGGGTCGATATCAGAGCAGTGGCGTTGTACAATAAAATGGTCTAGGGCAACAGAAGGCAGAATAGTCAGAAACAAGCAGAGGTCAATAATGGGTTAATTCAATATAGCAGTCAGGTACAAGGAGCTCAGGTATGGATAACCACGATCTGGCAACTGCTGAGAATACACTGAGGGTTTTTAAAGACCTTCACCAGGCCACGCCCCCCACTCAAGCCGTGCCTCATGCAACCACCTCCCTGCCTGTCTTCATTTAAACCGGGCAGCTGGAAGCTCCCAATGTTACAGTACCCCCCTCTCCACGGGAGGCCACCGGACGACCAACAAGACGAGCGGCAGGACGACCACCAGGGCGATCGGGGTGTGAGGCATGGAACGCCATGACCAACCTAGAGGCAGACATGTCGGAAGCTGGAATCCAGGACCGGTCTTCTGGACCATAACCCACCCAATCGACCAAGTACTGCAGAGCGCCCCTGCACAGCCTAGAATCCAAAACCCTCCTAACCTCATACTCAGATTCACCATCAACCTGAATAGGTGGAGGAGGAGGAAGGACCCGCGTGTACCTGTTACACAAAATTGGCTTCAGTAGGGAGGTGTGGAAGATGTTGTGCATGCAAAGATGTTTAGGAAGGGCAAGAGCATAAGCCACAGGATTAACGCGGCGAATGATCCTATATGGACCTATAAACCGAGGTGCCATTTTCATAGAAGGCACCCGCAACTTCACGTTCCTAGTGGACAACCAAACTCTATCCCCCACGTTATAGGAGGGAGCTTGTAACCTATGCCTGTCAGCCTTGCGTTTCTGGACAGCAACATTGCGCTCCATATTTTCTCGAATCTGTCTCCAAATCTCTTGCAGTTGAGTGAGATGGTCATCGAGAGCCGGGATGACCTGTTCAGTAAAATGAAGCGGTAGAGCCGGAGGGAAAAAAACATAGATGGCAGAAAAAGGAGAGTGGCCAGTGGTCTCGTTAACGGCGTTATTACGTGCATACTCAGCCCAGGGCAACAACTCCGACCAATTGTCTTGTTGTTGTGTGGTAAAGCAATGTATGTACTGCTCGAGACCCTGATTTGCCCTCTCTGCTGCCTCATTGGTTTGTGGATGATATGCTGAAGAGAAGGCCAATCGCACCCCCATCTCTGCACAGAAAACCCTCCAGAAACGAGAGACGAACTGGGCTCCTCTGTCAGAGACTATTTCAGACGGAACCCCATGTATTCGTACAATCTCTCTAGCAAATACAACCGCCAGTTCTTTGGCTGTAGGAAGCTTAGGTAGAGGGACAAAATGAGCCATTTTGGAGAAGCGGGTACAACTGTCAGAACCACAGTATGACCCTTGGACTTCGGCAAGTCCACAATAAAATCCATAGATAGATGAGACCAAGGCCTCTTAGGCATGGGTAAAGGCTGCAATAGACCGACAGGCAAGGATTTACTGGTTTTGCTTCTGGCACAGACTTGACAAGCCAAAACAAACAGACGTACGTCCTGTCGCATGGTGGGCCACCAGAACTGTCTGGAGATACTGGTAAGAGTCTTAGTAATACCAGGATGACCTGCTGGTTTAGAATCATGAAACATTATGAGTAATTCTTGTCTTTCCTTTTCAGGTACAAACAACATATCTGGAGGCTTGCCAGGTGGAGCCCCCACTTGAACTGCCTGGAGACGTTCCAGGAAAGGCGAGGAGACAGACAAGACTGTGGAAGCCACAATACGTTCAGGAGGAACTATAGGATTGTGGTCTTGTGTATTAGATTCATACGGGTCATATTGACGAGATAAGGCATCAGCCTTTACATTGCGGTCACCTGGTCGGTAAGTCAATACAAAATTAAACCGAGACAGTAGCAATGACCACCTGGCCTGTCTCGCGTTCAAACGTTTAGCATCCCCGATGTACGTAAGGTTCTTATGATCAGTAATTATCAATAAAGGATCAAGAGTACCTTCCAACAAATGTCTCCACTCTGATAGGGCAGACACAATAGCAAGCAATTCTCTGTTACCGATATCATAATTGCGTTCTGCTGGTGATAATTTTCTTGAAAAGAACCCACAAGGATGTAGAGGTTTTCCTGGAGACTCTCTTTGAGACAGGACAGCCCCAATGCCTATCTCGGAAGCATCAACCTCAAGAACAAACGGAATCCTGGGATCAGGATGCCGTAACACGGGAGCGGAAGTGAAAGCTTGTTTGAGGGCCTCGAATGCTTGTTTGGATTGAGAAGACCAGATCTGGTTCTTCAGACCTTTACGTGTCATATTAATGATAGGGGAGGCTACAGAGGAATAATTCTTGATAAATCTCCTATAATTGTTGGAAAACCCCAGAAACCTCTGTATGGCCTTGAGACCTTGAGGGAGAGGCCATTCTGAGATGGCCGTGAGTTTAGAAGGATCCATCTCAAAACCTTCTGGAGTGATAATATACCCAAGGAATTTCACAGTAGTAATGTCGAATAAACACTTCTCTAGTTTGCAATAAAGACCATTGTCCAGTAATTTTGCTAATATCTGTCTGACATGTGCATGGTGGGTTTTCAGATCGGGAGAGTAAATCAATATATCGTCTAGGTATACTATAACAAAGGTTTGTAAGAAATCTCTGAGCACATCATTAATAAAATCCTGGAATACCGCTGGAGCATTACAAAGACCGAAAGGCATGACCAAGTATTCATAATGCCCACTCCTGGTGTTAAATGCTGTTCTCTACTCATGCCCCTCTTTTATACGTATCAGGTTGTAAGCTCCTCTTAAATCAAGTTTTGTGTATACTGCTGACCCCCTTAACCTGTCGAACAGTTCTGATATGAGAGGGATAGGGTACACGTTCTTAATGGTGATCTTGTTAAGCCCCCTATAAATCGATACACGGGCATAAATCTCCCTCATTTTTAGACACAAAAAAGAACCCAGCCCCTGCTGGCGAAGAGGAACGTCGGATAAAACCTCTCTCCAAATTCTCCTTTATGTACTCTTCCATAATTTGGTTCTCCTTTATGGAAAGAGGATATACTTTGCCTCGAGGAGGCATGGTACCAGGATGAATATCTATGGCACAATCATATGGTCTATGTGGGGGCAGTTTCTCTGCCTCTCTTTTATCAAATACAGCCCTGGGGTCGGCATATTGGTCAGGAACCTCTGTAGACAATGGAGGAGCTGTGGGTGTGTTCAGGGCACTGACATGCTGAATGGGTATTAAACAAGTCCCAAAACAAGCAGGACTCCAAGACAGTATCTCTCCCTTAGCCCAATCAATAACAGGATTATGTTCTACCAACCAAGGGAAACCAAGTACAACAGGATTGGAAGGTGAATGGATAACTTGAAATATGATTTCTTCTTTATGCAAGAGACCAGTGGTAAGAACCACTGTAACCGTATCGTGAGTAATCCTAGGGCAGGATAACGGTCTGCCGTCTATGGCTTCGATGGCTAAGGGTGTCTCTCTTACAACCAGAGGTAGAGAAATGGAAGAAGCGTAGTTAACATCAATAAAGTTGCCAGCAGCCCCAGAATCCAAACAAGCGGTAGTATGTGTGGTCTTGGTCTCCCAAGCCAAGGATACTGGTAACATAAATTTAGTGTCTTTGACAGGAGACTTGCACGTCACACCCAAGGCCTGTCTCCTCAGCTGCCTTAGGTGCGGTAGTTTTCCGGCTTATCATGCATCTTAGGACGAGTAGGACATTGAAATCGTACATGTCCCCCCAAACCACAATACAGGCACAATCCCTCACGAAAACGCCTTGTTCTCTCTTCCTCTGTAAGCCTAGTACGCCTAGTTGCATAGGCTCAGAGGGAGGAGATAACTCTCTTGGTGGTGCCTGAAAAACAGGGGCCAACCTAGGTAACGGTCTCTTGGGCTTCTCTCTTGGAGTCCTTCTGTCCCTTATCTGATTATCCAGATCTATACAATAATCAATGAGTTCACACAATACCTCAGGTAGTTTACGTGGAGCCAATTCATGCATCAATGACTCTGATAACCCCTCCATAAAAGCCAGAACCAGTGTCTCATTTGTCTAGTTCACATCAGAGATGA